>JBBPMA010000818.1:0-16681 GCA_038090075.1 Xanthoconium purpureum | reverse complement strand
CATCAATTAACTTATCTCACACAAATATTCAATAATAATTAATTACAACGAGCTTGAAGGCTTAGTAACGGCTTAGTAATCCGAGCGTGACACGACCCAAGAGTTGCCGGGTAAATGTCCCCAGACGTTATAGGAAACATCTGCTTGCCGAGCTTACCCCAATTTTCCTATAACGGCTCGAGACTAGATCTGAGTATGAATTGATATGTCAAAATTGCCGTGTTCGTGGAATCCGAGGACTTGATCCAGACTCCGAACTTGGTAGGACGTTGAACGCGCAAGTTGAACCCACACCAATAACTAGTACGGACTCACCTGCGTCGGTGGTCCCCCTTGTCACAGGGTACATACTAAGTGGTGGACGTCGCCTCTGCCGAGGTGAGCGTGCAAACAGTTACCTAAACCTTCAGGGATTCCTGAAACGTCTCGAAGAGTATAAGTAGATCCATCGGGAATGCAGATGGCGAGTTGAGATAAATACTCCCACCTCCCACATGTCTTCCACCCAGCGCCTTGTGTTGCCTAGACTGCCAACTGCCCTCGCAACTCATGCATATGTAGACTTGCCTGGCTACGATCTCTGGTTGCACTACGTATGCCTTCGTCCTGACGGTTTTTCCGGTGCTTATCCCGGATTTAAAAGGTCGACAGCGTTCATGTCTTGTCAGCAGAGCTCGATATATCCAGATTCGAAGAAGCTCTCTCCAAGGCTCTGCAAGTATATCCTCATGCTGCGGGACAGCTTCGCTGTAGGGATCAGCGTTGGTCTGTGAGTTGGTTTGCAGGAGTCAACTAGACCCGTATCTTACTTCTCTTAGATCGAACTCACCAATACTGCTGTTCCTCTGGACGTCGATTACAAGCTCGACACGAACTCTGACTCACTTCTGGACAGCGATTGGGTCATCCAGGACAATATATCCCCGTTCCTTAACTATCAACCTCTCGACATCAACCTTGTCAATGGCGACGCTCCCCTTCTCCGTCTTAAATTGACTTTCTTCAGGAACGAAACTAGCATCGGTGTCTCTTGGCTTCATACGCTCGGTTTGTTACCTTTTCCTGATCTCAACCTACGGTATGTTTCTAATCGCTCAGTATTAGGCGACGGCATCGTGATGTTTCGTTTCATGCATACTCTCTCCCAATTCTATCAAGGTTTACCCCCGCGGTATGCACTCCCAACGTTCAAGAAGTACCACTTTCCGACACCAACAGCTCGCATCGCGGCCGAGTTTTGGCCTCGTATGTCCCATTTACACGATACCTGCCTCTTCAGCGAACTCGAAGAAAAATTTGCTGAGTCGAACAAAAACGTCGAACATCTAAGATGGCGATTCGAGACTCGAGACCTCGCTGAGCTTCGCTCGGCACTCTCCTTAACTTACGGACCTCTGTCAAAACAAGACTGTTTCACTGCTTATGTCGTTACTGCGTTAAATGGTAACAGAAAGCCAGCTGTGCAGAAGGTCACGAATGCCAGCAGCGTATGTGCTTGATATCCTTGTCATTATTGCTCTTATCTTTTTCATTGGCAGTACCGTCAAGTAAGTACCTCATTCGTCCACGAGGATATGGCAGGCAATCAAGTACAACATGTTTGTGTTGGTCTTTCTTTGCTAGAGTCGACCGATGACTAGTGTTGCATTCACCAGGTTCCTGTTATTATTCCGGTGGATATGGCTGGAATCGCCACTGCTCTTCGACGTGCGCTTACAGAGTGCAGGAAACCTGATTACGTTCATGGCTGGGTGTCAGTAGCAAGCAATCTTATGCTCGAGGCAGCGAATGCTAGGAAAACGTTCTGTCCTCTGCCCAAGGAGAATGTCGTCACCGTCAATTCAATGACTACGTAGGTCGTGCAAAATCTTCAAAGTCACTCGAATGCTCATTTTTATGCTAGGATAGACTGGTGCAGTGCACATTTTGGATATCCCGATGGTTCCCGGTTTCATATGACCGGAGCAGCCAAGCTCTGGCTAAGATGTTTCAGGTCCAATCCAGCGAAAGGAGCCGACGGCGTGTGGCGGGTTCGTCAATCAGTCGATGCCTCGATGGGAGTGACGGCCGATCTGAAACCAAAACTCCTTGAAACTCTTTCTCTTGGTATCCGATACAACCCCAACAATGGAGCTGTTCGACTGTGACCATCACTCCGTAGCATTGTGCACAGCAAGAATGGGTTCTACTGGGTTGGATACGTGAATAATGGTTTGTACAGTGTAGCAACCTCGTATAGAGAGAAACTCGCCGGCTTGTTGGAGATGGTTTCTATTGATGGTGGGAACGAAGAATGCTGCTATTTAGGTCAGAAATAAGACATATAGAGCAAAAAGCTGGACTCGGAATATAAACTTACATGCGGCAAACTCGCATTGCTTGCGGGAAGCAAAAAGTTTAAACTCGGAGAATGGAGCAAGTGAACATGAATAGAGGGATTTTGGTATATACAAGCAGGCGAAAAGAAATTGTCAATGGAATATGACGTCGTGACAACATTCCTCCGCGAGTTTCTCGCAAGTCACGCAGCGATTTTCAAACAGCTTTCAACGCCATCAAGGCTTTTCTAGAGACGCGTGTTTCTCCTCGACCCCTTTCCGCCCGACGATATCCTCCAAGTTCCTCTTCCCAACGTCGCGCGAGATGGCCCAGGCGCTAAACGCATGCCCTTGAGAAAACACTTCCTCAATCTCCTCGAGCGTACGCTGTGCCGTCTCGGGGAAACAAAACGTAAAGTGCAGCGCGGCGGCAAAGTTGAACGCGGCAAACACAAAGTACGTCTTCCACGCGATGGTGGACAGTCCCGGCGGGACGGCCCACGCGAGCGCAAAATTAAAGAGCCAATTGGTCGCGGTGGCGAGCGAGACCGCCTTGGCGCGCACCTTCATGGGGAAGATCTCGGCGGGGTATGTCCACGAGACGGGTCCGATGGTGATGGCAAAGGAGCAAACGCAGAGGTATGAACAGACGATGATAGCCTTGGTCACCGCAGAGTGGTCGGTGATGACCCAGACGGTAGAGCCATTGACGGTGCCCCATTCTCCGTATCGCCCTTGAAGACCGCCGACGAGGCAGAGGAAGAAGCCCATGAGTGTGGAACCGATCATTAGGAGAGGGCGGCGACCCCATCGGTCAATGTAGAGAATTGCGGGGACAGTGAAAGCGACGTTGAGGACGTATTGGACGGAGTCGGCGATGAGGTTACCACGACGGCCGGTCAGACCAGCTCCTTCGAAGACGTACACGATGTAATACATCATGACGTTCATCCCAGACAGCTGAGACCACATCTGGATCGAACAACCGAGACTAACACGGCGGAGAACACCAGGCTTCAGTAGGTCCGCATACGACTTCGCGCCTTCGCTTCGTTCAAAGGCGACTTGCTCTTTGATTTCCTCAAACTCCAAAACGACTAGTTCGTCACTTTGGTTCCCGTTTCCGTGAAGGTCAGCGAGGATTTGAAGTGCCTCTTCTTCACTATGGCGAAGGCGAATCGTAAGCATAGAGCGGCGGACAGGCAAAACGGCAAACATACCGGTTGTTGTCGATGAGCCAACGTGGCGACTCTGGGAACCACAGCATCCCGATGCCAAGGATTATTGCAGGTATGATCTGAAGGCCCCATGGGATGCGGAAGGACGCGGTGCCGCTGATGTACGAACATCCGAACTGGACAAAGTATTGTAACATGATACCCCAAGTGATGGACCACTGCTGCATGGACACGAGCCGACCACGGATAGAGGGAGCAGTGATCTCAGATTGGTAAATGGGGACGACACTGGACGACAGACCGACGGAAATCCCGCCGATAACACGACCGACTACCAGCATACCGCGGTTCTGACAGGGTGAAAGAAGAGTGAATAAATAGTCCTAATGACCAGGGAGACGAACGACATACGATCGCGGCGCATTGCAAAACTCCGCCGATGATCCAGATGATACTAGCCAGAATGATAGTGTTTTTACGACCAATTCGATCAGCAAGGGAGGTGACGGCAAGAGCGCCAACCAAGGAGCCAGCTGGCATCGATGCAACAATAGCTCCTTGAGCATTGGAACCAGGCTGAAATCATGTCGTTATCTGCGCCGATACAACAACCAACATTGACTTACGTAGTTGAACACACGGAGATAGGCGTCATTCTACATACTTGTCAGGCGACAGAGATTCATATTATGTGGAGGGTGACACTCACGCTCAACACGCCAGACATGGATGCAATATCCAAACCAAAAAGACCGCCACCGATGCAAGCGAAAGAACCGACGACATACTGGTCGGAGATCGTCAGAACAGGCCATATATCATTTTCGCGCAGCACATACGGGGTTTGCCGCGATACGTGCGCTGTACTGTATCGACGTTAGCAAGCTCAGAAAAAAAATGACTTGAACGTAACTCACGCTAGGCATAGCAGCAGTGTCCACAGAGAATGGAAGGAAGGGCACTGGAGCATCCGATATTGCAACGGACGATCTTTATAGCACCGGAAACCGTCGCCATGCAGCGTTCAAGGACCACATGGCAATAAGTTGAGAAGCTGGTCGCGAGGGGAGCGCCAAGATATGCAAGGTTATGGAAGCAATGGGAACCCAGTGCTTCTCAAGTCTTGTTGGGGTTGAGTTTTGTTTCGTTTCAAGCCACCTTGTGAATACGTTTTGTATCCACGCCTCGGTTCACAGGCGGCACAAACTCACTCCCTTGAATGAGCACGCATCAGGAAGTGTCAGCTTGGTTCCCCCAAAATGAACCCTACACACACGCAGGGTCAAAATTAAGGAACGACAACATGCGTCCCTCCGTTGTTGGGATTCACATGCCTTGATCATGATTATGCTGAGCCAGCGATGTTCCGTTTACACGGTTCCGACTGTAAATAGAGTTAGAAAACTCTGCACGAACAGCGAAAGACCGAAAGACGAACAAAAAGGGGCCATAGGATGCAAATGAGTTGACGGAGGAGTTCTTCAGACACTTTCATGTTTGCGTGATAGCTGGGTAGAGGCGTCCGTGGGCTTGATCACGCAGCCTGTACCCACTGGCCGCAGTTGCGCATCCATCGCAGACAAATCAGTCAATGGATACGCCGGTGTCGGCGGCGTCGCGGGGGATTATGAACACGTCAGTGCAAGCCGAAACTTGGAGAGACGGTATGTACCCGACTCAGCCGCCCGAGACCCTCTGAGATCGTGGGCACGAGGCGGCCAAATGAATGTGAACCAATGGTAGCCTGTTCAAGGCCCATTGTCAAGTTGGGCAAGCGGCTTGGCCTGGGTACGCAAGGAAGACCCGGAACAGCAAGCAGGCAGGTTCTGGACAATGTGTCAGGCTTTGAAGCGGCTGGCACGGCAGTCATGTGCATGGACTCCGAGATGCAACACTTGGTAGAGATTGTCTGCGTTGCCAAAACGAAGAATAGACCGAATTGCCAGCACGAGTGCATACTTTGTATGTGCACTGGGTGATGATTAGGTTTTCACAGTAAACGTCAATGTAACGTCAGATGACGCCAGAGCAACTTGCTTGAAGACTCCCACATCTTTCGGTTCCTTTTCAAGTTGGTTTCAAGGCTTAACACACCATGTCGTACCATGGTGAACCCTCTTCGTCGAGCCCAACTTTAGGACCAGGAAGTCTAGAGGCAGAACCCCTCCTTCGGTCGCATTCACGTTCCAGGGTTGCGGCCCGGGTGAGCGCGTCGCCCCAAGAAGACGTTGAGAACGGTTCGTGGGTGATAGGCTAATATTGACGGCTGGCTCACACCTGCTCTCTTTTTCCTGCCAGTGAACTCGAGGTCGTTCACCGGTGATGTACCTGACAACAAACGTCGGCTCGGTAGGTTATTCGGCCGGACATACAGGGGAGGTGAATGACTATTCATCCTTCCAGGGTTGCTCAGTGCTGCATCCCTCATCTTCAACAGGGCGATAGGGACTGGGTATGTTCGCCTCGCCTTGGGAGAGATACACATCAAAACCATGACTAGAGTCTTCGCAGCACCCAGTATCATCCTCAAATCATCGGGAAGCGTGGGGATCACCTTCGCCATGTGGATTCTCGGCGCCGTTGCCGCGGCCGCAGGGACGGCGGTGTACATCGAATTCGGAACAGTACGATATATTCTACGTTTGCTTGACACAGTTGCCATTATCGCGCTGGTATAACTATAGGGCCTCCCCAGGAGTGGCGGTGAAAAGACTTACATGGAGTACGTCTTTCGACGCCCTGCATTTATGACCACTTGCATCTACGCAGTGTATGGGATATTCATGGTGAGTGTCTTGCTTACGTCGTCTTGTTGTACGCATTCGCGACCTTGGTCCGGATTACACCTAGGGTTGGATATCCGCAGCGAGCGTGGCCTTTGGAGAATGTAAGTGTTCATTTCGGTGCGGCTACAGATACGCTGATATCCATTCTAGACACACTCCATGCCCTGGCGTATGAGCGCACACCGACAAACGTCCGATTCGTCGCATTCTTGTGCTCAACATTCTGTCTCGTCGTGCATGGCGCGTTCCTCAACTTTGGCGTCAGGCTTCAGAATGCCCTCGGTGCGTTCAAGCTGGTCGTCTTGGTGCTGATTGCTGGGTCTGGTCTCTTGACCTTGATTGGCGCGCCTGGGTTTGCTGTCGGGGAGGAATACGATCAGCCTAACAACTACACATGGCAGACGTTCTGGGAAGGATCCAACTTTGGAGCCAACGCATTTGTGACTGGAATGTACAATGTCATCTGGTAGGTAGCTCAGCGTCGACTTTGGCGGATGGCACGACTGACCATACTAGGTCCTACATCGGATATTCCAACGCCAACTATGCCTTGTCTGAAGTCCGAGATCCAGTTAGGACGATCAAGCTCGCGGCACCGCTGGCTATGTGCTTTGTTGCGTTCGTGTATGTGTCCGTGAACGTGGCTTATTTTGCGGTCGTGTCCAAGGCGGATATGCTTCATGGGGGTACCATCCCTGCGTAAGAGGTTTTCTCATGGCTTCACGCAACGCAACTTATTCCCGTCAGTGCCTTGTTCTTCCGGAATCTCTATGGGCCTGCAACGGAAAGGGTGAGCCATCGTCCGATCTCGGGCTGATGTCTGAGCTTATCCCCACCATAGGCCCTCAGCGTCGTGATCTCCCTTTCCATGTTGGGGAATATTCTCTCGGTTTTGTTCACCCAAGGCAGAGGTATGAGTTCTCTGGTTTGCATGTGAGCCAGACGCCTCACGTAGACACTAGTTGTTCAAGAGTTGGGACGTGAGGGGGTTCTCCCGTATTCTTCGTTCTTCGCGAGCAACAAGCCGTTCAATGCACCGCTTCCTGGGCTTTTCACCCAATATGTGATCTCGGTTCTGCTGGTGGTGTTGGCGCCACCAGGGGATGCCTACCTCTTCATCGTCAACTGTAAGGACTCCACTTCTCAGTGACCTGTTAACCATCGATCTGATCCTTGCACGCTAGATAACTCTTACCCTCTTGCATTGTTCAACCTTATTACCTCGGGTGGCCTGCTGTTGTTGTACACTGACGCGTTCGAGTCATTCAATTGGGACCCTCCATTCCGAGCATACAAATCTGCGGTCGTGTTCTTCTTCCTTTCAAACCTATTTTTGGTCGTGGTCCCGGTGATACCACCATCTGCTGGTTATGAACCATACGAACACCTCCCATACTACGTGCGTTGCTCCGCCTTTCAAGTAAACAGAGGAATCTGATCCACCCTAGTCACATGTCGTCGTCGCGCTCTTTGTTGGATTTTTGGGTGTGGTTTACTGGTTTATCGTTTTCCGGTGGATACCCGAGAGAAATGGATACATGCTCAAGCAAGTAACGGTTATGCAGGACGATGGTATTCCACGAAACGTGTTTAGACGAATACCCGTGGCGACTGAGTAGAGTTAGATGCTGCCCGCGCTACTGTCGGGGGCTCTAGATTTGGGGACTTGTCTTGAGTGCATAGATGAGTAACTATGTGCCTTTAATCGCTTGGAACTGAAGTTAGTTCTGGATTCGAGACTTGTACGTTTACTGGTTGGCCTAAGTTCCGAAGTCCGATCGGCAAACTAATTGTAACTTGATCTGAGCGACCACATGCTCTGCTCAAAAAGTTGACAGTTAACCTACAGCCCGTCTAAGAACTCAGAATTTAACGCAGTAGCACACCAGCCTGCACTCTCTTCTTTAACAATCCCGTCTCGCTCGCCATACATGCGGTCAAGAACATCAACATCTATTATGATCAACTTCATCAAGGATAGGGCGGGGCGTTCGGAATCATACCTGCATATAGCACTTCCAAGTCGGAATTGCCACGACCCAATCAAACCTTGTCCACCGCGGCTTGTAACGATTCAAGATACCCCATTCCAGAAAGTCGAACTGCTTTGCGTGGCAGTCACAGTGCTATCTTGTCGTGATAAAACGGTCGTTATGTCAAGATGGGGATGGTAAACTTGGCCAGCGTATTTGTTGTGTTTCGCTCCGACGGCTCTCTACGGTGTTGCGTGCGGACATTCAACTTTTCCGGGAGGTAACGTGGCGGGTTCATTGTGGGCTGACGACGTTGACAAACTGTCGGACTGATTACGCCACAGCACGAGTATACTTAAATGAATTCGCACTGCGCCATACGCCCTCGTTCGGTTCCTCCGACCATCTCAAGACTTCGAGCGCAGCGAGCGCCAGAGACTCCGAGTCGCCATGTTATACCATGATAAAGCCTCATCGCCGAACGGAACCTCAAGTTTGGGGCTAGCAAGTTCAGAGACACAACCCCTCCTTCGGTCGCACTCGCGCGTCGAAGCGAAGGCGCCCGCCTCGCATCAAGAGGACGTCAGAAACTGTTCGTAACAAGGGGTCCGAGTAGGTAAATAGCTCACTCTTGCTTCCTTGTTCCTGCCAGTGAGCTCGATATCATTCACCGACGATGTGCCAGAGAATAAACGCCAGCTCGGTAGGTTATTCGGCTCGCATGCAGTATGAGCTGATGACACTATTCTCCTAGGGTTGCTTAGTGCCGCATCCCTCATTTTCAACAGGGTGATCGGGACTGGGTATGCTTCTTGACTTCGGAGGGAGACGCTTACTCAGACCGCTCTAAACCCCAGCATCTTTGTAGCGCCCAGTATCATTCTCAATTCATCGGGAAGTGTCGGGATGACGTTTGTGATGTGGATTCTCGGCTCCCTGGTCGCCGCCACGGGCACGGCAGTGTACATTGAGTTTGGGACGGTACGATGCGCTACGCGCTTCCGAGTCGGTACCGTTACTCATACCGTAATGTGATAACTATAGGGTCTCCCCCGGAGTGGCGGAGAAAAAGCCTACATGGAGTACGTCTTTCGGCGCCCCGCGTTCATGATCACTTGCGTTTATGCAGTGTATAACGTGTTCATCGTGAGTGACTTTCCCAGTTCGTCTTGATCACGCGTTTGTGACCTCAGTTTGCATTCAACCCAGGGTTATACTGCGGCAGCGAGTGTTGCCTTTGGAGAATGTGGGCATTTCCAATGATGTGCTGAAAAATATGCTGATAGCCACTCTAGATGCACTCCACGCCGTGGCTTATGAGCGGACACCTACAAACGTCCGCATTGCGGCCCTCCTGTGCATGTCCTTCTGTGTCATGGTGCACGGCGTGTTCCTCAGTTTTGGTCTAAAGCTCCAAAACGCGCTGTGTGTATTCAAATTGGTCGTCTTGGTGTTGATTGCTGGGTCGGGTTTCTTGAGTTTGGTTGGCGTTCCTGGGTTCGCTGTCGGGGAGGAATACGACCAGCCCAATAACTACTCATGGCGAACGTTCTGGGAAGGGTCCAACTTTGGAGCCAATGCATTTGTCACTGGAATGTACAACGTCATCTGGTGGGTAACTCCATGTCAACTTTTGGTGGATGTCTCAGCTGATCACATCACATAGGTCCTACGTCGGATATTCCAACGCCAACTATGCATTGTCTGAAGTCCGCGATCCAGTTAGGACGATCAAGCTCGCGGCACCGTTGTCCATGTGTTGCGTGACTCTCGTGTTCGTGTCCGTGAATGTGGCGTACTTTGCAGTGGTGTCCAAAGAGGATATGCTTCATGGTGGAACCATCCCTGCGTAAGAATATTTCTCATGGATGCACACAACGCAACTGATTCCCATCAGTGCCTTGTTCTTCCGGAATCTCCATGGGCCTGCAACAGAAAGGGTGAGCATCATCCGATTTTACGCTAATGTCTGAGCTTATCTCTACCAGATCCTTAGCGCCGTGATCTCCCTTTCCATGTTGGGGAATATTCTTTCAATTCTGTTCACCCAAGGCAGAGGTATGAGTCCTGTGATTTGCATGTGAGTCAGACGCCTCACAGAGATACTAGTCGTCCAGGAATTGGGACGTGAAGGAGTTCTCCCGTACTCTTCCTTCCTTTCGAGCAACAAGCCGTTCAATGCGCCACTTTCTGGGATTTTCACGCAGTATTTGGTTTCGGTTCTGCTGGTAGTTGCAGCGCCACCAAAGGATGCCTACCTTTTCATCGTCAACTGTAAGAACCTCATTCCTCGGCAGCTTCTCGACCATCGCTCTAATCGTTGAGCGCTAGTCGGTTCTTACTCTCATGCACCGTTCAACATTCTTGTCTCGTGTGGGTTGCTGCTGTTGTATACTAATTCGTTCAGGTCATACGGTTGGAATCCTCCATTCCGAGCGTACAAATCAGCGGTCGTGTTCTTCTTCCTTTCTAACGTCTTTTTGTCCGTGGTACCGATGATACCGCCGACCGCTGGTCATGAACCATACAAACATTTCCCATACTACGTGCGTTCTCGGTCTTTGAGCAGTAAGAGATGAGACTGATGCCGTTTAGTCACATGTCGTTGCCTCGCTCTTTGTTGGATTTTTGGGTATGGTGTATTGGTTTATCGTTTTCCGTTGGATTCCCCGAAGAAATGGATATGTGCTCAAGCAAGTGACGGTCGTTCAGGATGATGGCGTTCCACGGAATGTGTTTAGACGGATACCCGTGGAGACTGAGCGAAGTTAGATGCTGCTTATGCTGTGGGAGCCCCTAGTAGATTTCGAGTGTTGTCTCCTGTATAGATTGGCGGGTCTAGTTCCGAAGTCCGATTAGCCCTGATCTGAGTGACTACTTCGGCTTAAAAAGTTCACAGCCGACTCCACGTCGAAGAACTCGAATATCATGCAGTAGTACGCCGATCTACACTCTTTTCACTACCACCATGACCGACGACGCTCACCCCGCCTCCCCCGCCATGCGTGCGGTCAAGGATATCACCTTTGGGAGCGTACGTCCTCGTTTCATCCAAGTTTTTCTGACGACCATGACCATGTATACAGGTTGCAGGGATGATCTCCAAGGTCTTCGAGCACCCATTCGATCTCACCAAAGTCAGGCTCCAGTCCCAAGTGCTAGACGCGACCGCCAGGTTCAAAGGACCCGTCGACTGTCTCGTCCGGACGTTTCAAAACGAGGGCGTACGAGGACTCTACCGCGTGCGTCGTTGCGTTTCCGTTTCTTTTCGCGTGGATTGCGTGCATATGTGCTGATTTGGGGCGTTGTTGCAAACAGGGTTTGCCCGTGCCCGTTGCAGGCGCCATGCTTGAGAACGCGACGCTCTTCGTGGCGTATAGCCAGCTACAGCATGCCATCCGCTGGACCACCGGACGCCCGCCTTCTCAGGATCTCACGCTGTCCCACCTCGCACTGGCCGGTGCTGGCGCGGGCACGGTCACGAGCTTCGTCCTGACTCCCATCGAGCTCATCAAATGCAAAATGCAAGTGCAAATGCTTGTCGTGGACGTTTCTGGGCCGTCCGTCCCCCGGGCCTCCGGAGGGGCAGCAGCGCCAGCCGCTACGCGCCGTCCAACGACGACCCGGACGCCTGCGAAACCCCCATCGCTTCTCGGCCCCATCGCCGTGCTCACGTCCGTCATTCGCAACGACGGTGTGCGCGGTCTCTGGCTCGGTCAGACGGGCACCCTCATCCGAGAAACAGGCGGTGGGGCCGCTTGGTTCGTATGTAAAGAGTTTGTCGCGACGCAGCTCATACGACGACGCGCGACTCGCGCTGGCACGGTGCTTGCCCGAAAGGACATTTTGCCTTGGGAGTCGGCGGTGGCGGGTGCGTGCGCCGGGGCGGTGTTTAACCTTTCCCTGTTCCCCGCGGACACGGTCAAGAGCGCGATGCAGACCGAGGAGGAGCTGCGACCGCGTGGCAAAGGCGGAGCGCCACCGACGTTCTTGGGGACGGCGAGGGCGCTGTGGAAGGCGCAGGGGATCAGGGGGTTTTATGCGGGGTGTGGGATTACGGTGGCGAGGTCCATACCGAGCAGTGCGATCATTTTCTTGATATACGATGGGTTGAACCAGCGGTTTCCTTAGACTAACACTTTTTAACCGAGTTATCAGATGCACCATGATACCATCTCTACAGACAGGGTTCAGGAAAATAGACGTAAAGAAGATGAGATCTTTCATAGCTTCGCATGTCATTC
Source organism: Xanthoconium purpureum (assembly GCA_038090075.1). Classification (NCBI taxonomy): domain Eukaryota; kingdom Fungi; phylum Basidiomycota; class Agaricomycetes; order Boletales; family Boletaceae; genus Xanthoconium; species Xanthoconium purpureum. The sequence continues at coordinate 4,182 of JBBPMA010000818.1, read as the reverse complement.
TTTGAGCGCTATCATTACGCCGACGTATCCACGAGTAGCGACTGAATCGTACATTTCGCATTTCCACATTACTCTAGTATGATCTTCCAAACAAGGTCCAACGTTTCGCGTCCTGACCACAGCCAACACACTTGGTCTTGCCAGACTCGATCGGAGTCCAACGCGCTTGGTCAAAGGGAATCGCGAGCGACTTGGCTCCCGCAGACGGCGCGCGTTCGTCCTGGGGTTCCGCGCTGTGCAAAGACATCAACGGTCAGTACTCCCAAGCCACCAAAGGCCGATTCGGTTGTAGGAAGGTGACTGGAAACTCACGATCGACCACTGCGCTCCTTGATGTCATCTTCGCACGCTTCCCGCTCACACCAGGGGATGACAGCGACGCACTTGTTGTCCAGTGTCGGGACAAAGTCTTCCCAGCGCGTGACTTCCTTCAAGTGTGCGTTGTACTCGTCGAGGGCCTTCTTGTACATGTCGTTGTGGATGGTATCAAGCAGTCGGGGGACGATGGTTGTGAGGTCTGAAAGCGCGATCGGAGCTTTCGCGCCCGTGTCGCGACGAATCGACACAGTCTGCTGTTTCACGAGATCATTTGGTCCGATCTCGAGACGAAGCGGCACACCCTATGAAAGACAAGCTACGTCAGCGCTCGGTAGCGAAACGAAAAGTAAATAGAGCACGAAACCTTTTGTTCCCAGTCGTTGAATTTGTAACCAGGAGTGTAGCCTTCTCTGAGATCGGCCTTTGCTCGGACACCGAGCTCGATAAGAGATTTGGCAAGCTCGTCACACGCGTCATTGATCTTGTTCCTGTCTTCGTCATTCGTCTTGGCTGTGATGCCACATGGAACGACAACAACCTGAACTAAAGCAACGCGAGGAGGGAGAACCAATCCTTGGTTGTCACCGTGTACCATGACCATGACTCCGATGGTACGCGTAGAAAGACCCCAAGAGTTTTGCCATGCGTAAGTTTTTCCTTGACCAGTGGGATCGTTGGGATCCTCGACAACGATGTTGAACATCTCTGGTTTCGAAAAGTTTTGTCCAAGGCAGTGCGAGGTGCCAGCTTGGATACCGCGACCACTGGCTGGGATGAAGCCCTCGACGGTAGTGGTATAAAGTGCGCCAGCGAACTTTTCCTTTTCGGACTTGACACCCTTGATCATAGGAACGGCAAGCAGTTCCTCGTAGACGCGTCGGTAGAGTTCGAGGATTTCAAGAACCTCCTTGTCGGCTTCTCCCTTAGTCAGGTGGGCCGTATGACCTTCTTGCCACAGGTATTCACGGGTTCGGAGGAATGGTTCTGTAAATGGATCGACACTGAGTATTCCGTAGAAAACATGATAGCGGCCGATCACGCACGGGGATGCTTGAACTCCCACCGGACGACGTTATTCCACAGGTTTAGCTTCAAAGGCAAATCTCTATGACTCTTGACCCACTTGGAATAATCTAAACAACGTCAGAACGGGACGTTCAGAGGTCATGTGGCGAACGCACAGGGGTACATGACAGTCTCAGAAGTTGGACGGATGGCAATAGGTTCCTCCAAGTCGGACGATCCGCTGATACACCGTTAATCACGAGTGTCGACATGCTATGCTTTTATGGTCACTTACGCTCTTGTGACCCATGCGACTTCTGGGGAGAAACCCTCGACGTGGTCTTTCTCCCGCTCCAGAACTTTGGCAGAAACAAACATCGGGAACGACGCGTTTTGCACGCCCATGGCTTTGATCCTCTTGTTGAACCACTCTAATAACAGACGGTTATATGGTCGTAAGGGCTAGCCACTGGACGAACATGCCTTGAATTTCCTCCCAGATGCTGTACGACCACGGTCTAAGGATATAGCATCCACTAACGCTGTAATACTCTAACATGTCTGCTTTCAACAAGACCTATCGCGAGATCAGAACGTAATCCGATTTGATCGAGCGGCGCTCACGTTCTGGTACCAAGCTGAAAAGTCAACCTCTTTCTTGACACCGATCGCGATCTGCACAGCGCCATCGATCTTTGCATCTTCTTTCTCTTTCACGACAGGCTTCAAGGTTGGCCCGTCGACCTTGAGTGCGGCAAAGTCGACTTTTTCTATCTTGACGTCCTCGGTTTCGAGGCTCTCGAGGTATGTGACGATGTCTTTTCCGGACAGGAAGAGGGTGGAACTCGATGAACACGCGTGGATTGCAAATGTAGCATTCGAAGACGCGATGGAGGTGTCGATCACCGTGATGACCTTGGAAAAGGTATCCTCGTTCAATGCCAAGAGAGACACTACGATCGATGGCGTCAGGTGCTGTCTGTGACACTGAACAGATCAGAAAACGCACGCGAGTTCTTATCGAGCCCGAAAAACTCGGCTAGGAGCTCCTCCGGGGCCAGACGCAGCTCTTTGAGGGTGAGCTTTTTTCCGAGGGCGGAGGAGCTCGTCTCGGTCTCATCGCGCGCGATGACGACGACGGGGACTGGGGTGGCAGTCTTTGCGGTTTTTGGTTTGTAGACGAGGGTTTTGATCAGTTCGAAAGATTGGGGAGCCGAGGTGTCCGCGAGCAAGGCATCGCGCCAGGATGCGGGGGAATTTGTGTCTGCATGGGAGACTTTCGCGGCTGGTGTGATTGAGAGCGCCGCAAGGGCTGCGGTGAGGGAGTCGGTGGAGGACATTGTGGATGGAGAGAGAAGGGACGGTCGGTGTTTAAAGGACGAGTCAGCGTATGACTCGATAAATCTACGGGCTGTGATCAGATCCGTCCCTACTCTGCAACGCCATGCTACCGTCCGCGAAAGCCCATGGATCCGTCGCACAGCGTGCTGAGCAGCGCGCATACGATTCACCCGAAATTTTCAGTAGTGAAAACAAACGCGAGAATAACCTGTGCCATTTTCACGCCGTACGTAACAAGTTAACAACTACGGATAACCAACACCAGGAGGGAACATCATCGGCCTCCGAACCTCGTCACTCTTGGCCTTGCCACAGAGCAGCTCCACCAACTTGAATGCAAACGGAAATGCGGTACCTACGTGTTACGCACTCGACAGAGCGTGACATGTAGTCGGCACACAACTCACCTGGTCCTCGACTGCACCGTTTCGTCAGCGAGAGAACGAGAACAACGAGAACCAAGTTACCAGCGCACCTTGTAACCAGCGTTCCTTTGCCTGGCACCACGTTGGACACGACGACGGAATCCTCCTTGTAATCATAGCCTATCGAAAGATGCGTGCAGAGCTGTTCTTTTTCAGTTTCAGGTCGACGTACTCGAAACCAAATCGTTTTTGATGACTGGGTGTGACGTTACCGGTTGGAAAGGAAGACCAGCTGTCTTTGCAGCCAGTGTACCTAGACAGCGTTGCTACCTGCGACGCACGAGCGACCTCGGTGTCGTTGACGCACCTGCACATATCATGGCCACGATCTTGTTCCCTTCGTAATACTCCCTCACCAGAGTCTGCACTTCGGTAGACTGAGAGAGGGCCTCGGCGCCCTTCAACCCACCAGGGATCACCAATGCGTCGTATTTGTCCTGCATATCGTCAGCAAGACCATCTGTGCATGACAATTACTGCACCTACCGGACCAGCGTTCAGGGGCTGGAGCGTAGTGTCAGGCAAGATCTTGACGCCCCTCGAACACACAACCAGTGCCGGGCTCGTCCCCACAGATCCGTACGGCGATCCACCGCTTTGAACGTTGGCGGAAGTGCACTCGATACCCGCACGGACGAGCGTGTCGTAGGTGATGGTACTGCCCAAGTCAGTCCGGGGCCACCCCTGAACAGTGCACCTCACAATTCCATCTCTTCTGTGCCATCGGCGATCAGAACGAGCGCTTTCTTGGGCATTTTGTAAGCTTGTTGGTCTTGATTACCGAAGAATTGCGAGGAGAAATACGCAATTAGTGTTCCGGATGCTCCGACACCTTTTCGGAGTGGCAGTCCATGCAACAGTCGGACGCTCTGGTGTAAATACATGGGCTGGAAAGAACAACAACAATGCATCTAATACCCCAAAGCATATGTAACTTGCACCACATCAGAGCAACTAGAATCAACCCGTCTCGTCATTCGTCGCCCTTTTCAACATGTCCTGCCAGTCCAACGCCAGTTTCGTCAGCGTCTTGCTTCTCGCTGTGTACGCTGGAATGAGAACGACTCCGTATACGAAAGCGCGTAGAACTGAC
>JBBPMA010000817.1:4186-16696 GCA_038090075.1 Xanthoconium purpureum | reverse complement strand
TGATCTTTATCGCGTTCGGACGCGGTTACTTCCGACCCATATCACATTACCTGTCTCATGCCAGCTCACTGAGCTCAGGCACGGAAGCCGCACAGTATTCCAGATGAAACATATTAATGTTATGTACAAGTACACTAGACAAATACAGGTTCAGTCTGGACCAGTCACAGCTCATCTGCTGCTCCTTGGACTTTTTCTTTACCCCGAGCCACATTCTCGCTCGCACGCTGTCGCACTTCTTCTGCCTTTTCTTTCGCTTGGTCGGCCTTGTGGGAGCCCCAACTCCACGCATGAGTCTTCTTCACGTCTGCGCACTCACGTGCCACGTCGCGCGAATGCCCACCCAGGACCTGTGAAGAATATCTGTCAAACGATTTTGAGCTACGCGTCGTTCAGCCTACTTCAAGAATTCGGGCGATCTTGTCTTCCGCGGCTTCTACAGAGTTGTTTATGATTTCCTTAAGCCTCGCGTAGATGTTCTCGGCCCAGGTGGTGGTCTGCACCCAACGGATGCGTGTCTCCTCTGCATAGACGGTCAGACAAATCTGAGGTGAAAATATGTTGGACTCACGCAGCAAACCAGGTCTGTTGATCGGGAGTGCATCCTCGCTGATGCCCCTCTCGCGCAAGTAGGCCCGTAGACGGGCATCTGGCCACGCAAGATAGGAAGCAACCTTTGCGGCCGCATCAGGGTGTCTACGAAAGATTAGATATCGCGAGGGTCAAGAAACTTGATATTGCTCACTTGCTGTTTACCAGATCAAGAAGCACCTTGCGGGTATTGACGTCGTTTTTCTCGATGAATCCGCGTTCTGAAAGCCACTCGCGGATGTCCGAGTCGGTCCACGCTGCCCATATGGTGTCTGACGCGGAGAAGTAGTGCTCCCTGTTGTGGGTCAAATGTCAGATCCGGAACGTTCAGTTGACCAGTACTTACTCGAGCACCTTGACCAATTCGTCGCGACTCTTTTCGGCATCACTCTTCAAGAAGCCGTGGTCAACGAGCCAAGCTCGCAACTCCAAGTCAGACCACGTGTTCCAGACACTGTCTCTGCAGTCATAATAGTACTTTTCCATTTTACCGAGCAGGCTTGACCTAGAAAGCGTGTCGGTGGATTTCAAAAGATTGTGCGCAATGAGCCATTCCCGCTAGGGCAATTGTTAGGGGCAAGCCAGGTAAGATATATGATGGCTTACAATGTACGAATCGCTCCAGCTCTCCCACACGGCAGAGGTCGCTTTGCGGTAATAGTCGTTTGCAAGCTTCATCAACTCGTCTTTGGTGCTTGCGGTTTTTGCCTCGACCACGCCGTGTTCCTCGAGCCAGCTCCTCAATTGGCTTTCGTCCCAAGTGGAGTAAATATAGTCCTTTGAGTGGTCGAACGCACGGGCAACCTCGTGCGTCGCCTGAGCTACCGCGTCGCTGATGCACTGGGAGGTGGAGTGGGCTGCGTTGGTAGCACCGGCGTAGACCGAAGAGGCCGACGCGGATGCGAGGGAGGAGTAGAACTTGGCAGCATCGGTGTACGCACGGTACTTGTTCTTGGCGGCGATGACGAGCTGCTCGCGGGGACCGGAGGGGGCGACGACGCCCTGCTCGAGCAAAAAGATTCTGAGCCTGCTCTCGTTCCAGTTGTCAAAAGAGTCGTCCTTGATGTGCTGGAATGCGTGCTGTGCCTTGTTGAACTGGTCGAGGGTCCAGTGGCGACCCGCGTCGGCATATGCGGCGAGGTGTGTCTGCCAGTTTGCGTCGACGAGGTCGTAGAGATGTGTCTGGTCAAATGAAGGGGGTGTTTTGATATTGCGGTGTTCGAGCCAGGTGCGCAGTTCGTCGGTGGACCACTTGGCGTACTCTGGCTCTGTGGAGAACCAGCTGGACGCGTGGACGAGGAGAAGCAAGTAGCAGAGGATGAACATGGTCGTGCGAGGAAGAGGAGCTGCCTAGTGGGCGTCATAGTGGCGGCCTTTTGAATGAATAGGGGTAATATGACATCACTAACCACTTCCAAATACGGCAGTGTGTTCTGCCGCCACCACCATGTACAAGTTCACGCTGTACGAGAACAAGCTGCGGTTCTACATCGTCGCGTCAAATGCATCAGACTCGCGACACAGAATCATCAAGATCGACCGCACGTCCCAGTCCGACCTCCAGGTCGTCGAGGATGAGACTGACTACAGCGGAAAGCAGATGAGCGCAATGCTCAGGACGCTCGACGACGGAAACAAGGGTTCCGGCGGCATAGGCAAGGACAGACTCATCTCTGGCATCGCAGGTAGGCTTTCCTAGACACCACGCTCGCGCGCGCCCCGCCTGAACGCCGCCAGGGTTTGTCAAGTTCACCGCGGGGTGGTACATGATCGTAATATCCAAACGCTCCGTCGTCGCGCTGCTCGGCGGTCACTACCTGTACCATTGCGAAGGCACGGACATCATACCCGTCTGTGCCAATCACAAGATAGAAAAGGAAGAACAGCGTCTGCTCAACATCTTCAAGCAGGTTGACATGTCAAAGAACTTTTACTTCAGGTACACTTCTTTGTAAGAACGGCGACATAGTGCTCAGCCAACAACAGTTACTCGTATGACATTACGTCGACGCTGCAAGCCAATCTTACGAAACCAAACCGATTCAACAAGTCTTCCTGGCGTTTCAACGATCGTTATGTTTGGAACTTTCACATGCTGTCGCACCCTTTCACGGATGCAGCTCCGCGCGGGTCTCATGCCTGGCTGATCCCGCTGATCCACGGTCATGTCGATCAGGCCAGTGAGTCACGGTGTCGTCTAAATCGGCTCCAGTCACGCCAACTTTCCCACATAGAATTGAATGTGCTTGGTCGCGTCGTCTTTGTTACTCTGATCGCCCGCCGATCTCGTCATTATGCAGGGGCTAGGTATCTCACTAGAGGCGTCAACGACGAGGTCAGAGTCTATCATGCCTTACCCTCTGCTTTTCCTCATCAGCCTCAAGGGTAATGTTGCGAACGAAGTCGAGACGGAGCAGATCGTTTCAGAGGCCTTGACGACGCCATTTTACTTTCCGTCCAAGGGGGGTCAATCCCGCCAACCGAGCCCGCGATATACCAGTTACGTACAAGTAAGTCGCAGTCTACGTACTTCACTCTTTGTTCATGATGTGCAGTACCGGGGAAGCATTCCTATTTACTGGACACAAGATACCACCACGATGAGCCCTCGTCCTCCGATCGAAAGTCAGTCCTTCATCACTGATTTGGCCCCTTACTCAATGCACCTCCCAGTCAATGTGATCGACCCGTTCTATACCGCTGCCTCTCGCCACTTCAATGATCTATTCGCTCGTTATGGAGCACCCATTTTCATTCTCAATCTTATCAAGAAACGAGAACCTGTCCCCAGAGAATCAAAACTTTTGGATGAGTATACACAGTGTGTGTGTTACTTGAATCAGTTCTTGCCAGAGGACAAGAAAATGGTTTATTGTGCTTGGGATATGTCAAGGGCATACAAAGAGTACGTTTCCTTGATGTCGAAGCGACGTTCTTGTTGACGTTCCTCCACAGAAAGACACAAGACGTCATCAGTTACTTGGAGGACATGGCCGAGGAGTCGATCCAAATGACGGGCTTCTTCCATACTGGAGCGGAGCCGTTTTCTCATTGTCTGCAAACTGCATCGTAAGTATATTGTAAAGTTCTTGCTCATTTACCCATCGGATATTTCCACAGGGATAAGGACATCCCGTCATGGCGAGACGACATTCTTTTGCAGAATGGAATTTGCCGCACAAACTGTGTCGACTGTTTGGACCGTACCAATGCCGCTCAGTTTGTGTTCGGAAAGCGAGCTTTTGGCCATCAACTTTATGCGCTTGGAGTGGTGGGAAATCCAAACCTCTCTTTTGACTCGGATGCGGTCAACATGCTAACAGAGATGTATCATGATCATGGTGACAGTACGCATCACATCAAGGACTTTCCCTCTCTCGTTCTCACCTTTTTCGTTAGCCATTGCTCTTCAATATACGGGGAGTGCACTCGTCAACCGGGTCGAGACCTACCGACGTATGCCTCATTGGAACAGTCACTCTCGTGATATCATCGAGAACATCCGGCGTTTCTACACTAATTCTTTACTGGGTTTGTTTCCACATGTTACAAAAGGGCCCTACTTACGTTGGACACAGATGCGGACAAGCAAGCAGCAACTAATCTGTTCCTCGGCGTTCACGAACATCATGTACACGTTACCCGTCTACGAGGCAACTATCAACAATGGTGTCAACCTGACAACTTGGAAACGGCATACACTCTTGACGAATGCCTGCAAGCACTGCAAGATTTCGTCACCCACAAAGGAGACTTTTGGTCCGAGTATTATAGACCGCTTCTGTTCACTTCCTTGGGCAAACATTTCGCATACTGTATGAATAGTCTAAAAGCCCCAGGGTGAGTTTTGTTATCTTTTCCACTCGAGAGTTGACTCACGTTGCAATAGGAGGATCATGATCAGTAGTAGCTATAGTCCCTTCTCGCCGAACAACCTCAGTGTAATAAATCAGCCTAGGTTAGATTTGATCTAATTGTTGCCCAATCACCCTGACCCTCTTTGACAACAGACTGATGGCAGGGGTCAGACGCTGGATCGGCCATCAGACCCCACCTCACAGCGACACTGTGAGAAAGGCCGTACATTCGACTAACAAGGATGCGAGGTCACAAGCACACAACAAATCTGAGCCCCATATTCAGACCACCGGGGAGCTGGCAAGTCAACTTCTCGATCCACAAGTTCCCCAGGAAGAATTGCTCGAGTATCACAGGCAAGTACGTTCTACACATATTGGGCTGATCTCATGGTTGCTCTAGGTACATCGATCAAGATCAACTCATATATGATGCCATGCAAAGCGAGGCAGAGACGACAGATCAGTCGCTCTATGTGAAGTGCATCGAGAAGAACTCGGGAAAGGGGGAGTTATCGTTGACCAAAGCAACTATGGAATTGTACGAGAGACACGCGCTTTCCGCATCTGCAGGCGACCAGATGTCAGCGCTCACGGATACCCATAGCTATTCCAAGTGGCTCGCGGAGGTAGTAGCAGTGTAATTTTTCATTTCAGGGAAATTGTATGCAGCATTGTATGTGATGTGGGATACCAGAAGGCCAAAAAATAAAAATAGAATCCGACCTGCCTGGCTCGAACAGGCGACCTCAAGATGATTTTATCCATTACAGTCTCGCGCTCTTCCAACTGAGCTAAGGTCGGCTTGCTATTTTGAGGGCGTGTCTTCCTATGTCTTGATCCAATTCAGGGGTTTCTAGCTCAATCAGGAAGCAGTCACGTCGAATCTTGAATGGCAAGCACTTTTCGCCACCCATTTTAGGATCTGTGAATTGACACCCCGTAACGAGACTAGGACGTGGCAGAAGTTTCTATCAAAGCCAGTTGCAACGAATAATTGTCCCTATTGGCCAAACAACACTTGGTAGGAAATACTTACGCATGAAAAGCCGTTTCTACATCAATAATGCAACTTAAAAAACACACACAGCAAAAACGACGAAGATGATACACCAGAATTACAACCTGCTCTCCAACAAGACAGCCTCCCTCTTCCAGCCTAACCTTCCCTGTCCAAATGCAGCCTCGAGCGCCTCGTCGATCGTCCGGACGAAACAGAATTGCATCTCGCGCCGTATCTCGGGAGAGACGTCGTGTTCGACGTCTTTCCTGTTTGACCACGGAAGGATGACCTTGCGGATTTGTGCCCGGTGGGCACCGAGGACTTTCATCCGGATTCCGCCGACGGGCGTGACTCGCCCGCGGAGTGTGATCTGTTGTAAGATTAGATGGTGTGTTGAGACACGCGGTGCTCCGTGACTGACCTCGCCCGTCATTGCAACGTCTTTCGGGACTGTCGCGCCACTAAGCAATGACACGAAAGCACATGTCTGAATCCCATGAGTGACATGAGTACGGAGTTAAGGCGGACGATTCTCACCATCGCGATACCTGCACTTGGACCGTCCTTCTTCTGAGCTCCCGCGGGAAGGTGAAGATGGATATCGACTGGGTCCGGGAGCTTGAGAGGGTCGATGCCCCGCCCGGCCGTAATCCCAAGTTCGAATGCGTGAGATTTCACCCAACTCAGGGCGATCTCCCCGCTCTCTTTGATGACGTCCCCCAAACTACCTGTTAGCTTCAGTCTCCCAGCACCAGGGACAGCCGTGCTCTCAACAGGCAAGATTCCTCCTTCGCCCATGCCAGTGACAACGAGCCCATAGACGACGCCGCGTTTCTCTTCCCGTTCTCGTTCTTCGCCGTCCCACCGGGGCACGCCGAGGATCTTCTCCAGTTCGCTCTCCTCGATGACCCTACGCCACTCCGTGCGCTTCGCCCCCTCGCTTGCGCCAACATCGAGGTATTCTGCCCACTCCACAGCTTTGAATCGGACAACTGCACCAATCGCGCGTTCAAGGCTCCGCACGCCTGCTTCGCGCGTATACACTGTGGCGATATGAAGCAAAGCATCGTCCGTGAGTTGGAGCTGGCACGGGGATAGCCCGTTTGCGCGGATTTGTTTCGGTACGAGGAACCGTCGGGCGATGTGCATCTTCTCGTCATAGGTATACCCCGACAACTCGACAACTTCACATCGATCTAGCAACGGTGCAGATATCGTTTCGAGCGTGTTTGAGGTGCAGACGAAGAGTACTTGGCTGAGGTCGACTGGGACGTTGACATAATGGTCCTGTGGATTGTTGATGAGTAACTATCCCCGTGACATCATGACGACCTATACTTGCATTAAACGAGTGGTTCTGTTCGGGGTCGAGTACCTCCAGCAAAGCAGCTGATGGATCACCGTGAAAGTTGCTATGGCCGACTTTGTCGATTTCATCGCTTTAAAAACGCTGGGTTGGTATCCTTGTACAGTTTACTGTGATAGAGGACGCACAGTAATATGACAGGATCACACCTCCCAGCTTTTCGCAGGGCCTGGACAATCATACCCGGGCCCGATGCAACATACGTTCTTCGGTGTCCTCTGCGTTGTTCTACATGAGTTCCTCGCTCTTCGTGACCCAAGAAAAAACAGCCACCTTATCTCCGCCTCGTCGCGTACACCGCCGAGGGAGATCCGTTGAAATGGTCGATCCAGCGCCTTTGCGATCGACTGACCAAGTGAGGTCTTCCCTGTTCCAGGCGGACCAACAAACCTACAAATCCAACGAATTCGATTCAGCGTTTGACATTTGGATAACCACTGCGCCTTACAACAATATCGGACCCTTTACTCCCTTCCTCTTCTTCGGTGACGGCGCTCTAGGTGGCTCGATAGGAGTTGCACCTTGTCGCAAGACAGCATTTCCATTAAGGACTAGTGTATTGTCGGGATTAGGCCGATCTGATGGAGTCTTGTCTAGTTTATGCACGGGTTCTTCGGCTACGATTGCACTTGAAGACGCGGCTTCATCGGCGATCGCGTGCAATCGGACAACAGCAAGGAATTCTATGAGACGGCGTTTAATTTGTTCAAGACCGTAGTGGTCTGCATCGAGCTGAGCGCTGCGGATATGCCTATTAGCAGCCTTTTCAGGGAACAAATGATACGATGACATACCGAGCCTTGGCCAGGAACCCAGAGTCCATGAGTGCGTCCTGCACAACTGTCCGGGAACTCGACGTCGAGGGCCAGGGGATACTTGTTAACCATTCGAGCTAGACGACGAGTCAGCATTCGTAACTCTCTGCGGATAGCGGCATCTCACATATGTTCTGATGACACCGTTCTCAACACTACCTTGGGGAATGCGTTTCAATCTCCTCCACTCTCTCACACCGACTTTTCTCTCCTCGCTTCCGGCATCGAGAGTTTCGATCTTCTTCCGAAGGTCCGCGAGGTCATCTGCATCCGCTTGTTCGTCTTCGTCCAGCTCACTACCCGAATTCCCCGTTCCGAAACCAGCACCGCCAGGACTTCCGGTTTGCCCGGGAGGCGTATTATTCAAGCTCCGTAGCTCTCGCTGAATGGCTGCGAGCTGTTGCCGCAGGAAATATTCTTTTTGTTGGCGAGAAAGCGATTCATCGACGGCGCTCGCAATCTTCTTCGACACCTCGGAAATGGACTGCTGCTTAATAAACATCTCGGTCGCACGGCGAAGACGGTCCTCGACTTCGGTTGCCGCAAGGAAATCTGTCACACGGACCGGAGTCAGCGGACATGCACCATGTGGGACGCTGAAGCTTGAGAAAAAGAAGACAAGGAAAGGAAAGGGGGTCCGTGACTCACCGAGCTTGTCAGCGTGCTGTCCGGAGATGGATGCGACGAGGACGTCGGCCATCCATGCCGCACGTTGGTCGGAGATCTCCTCGACCATGGAGGAGACCTTGAGCCATTCGTCCTTCCTCTGAGCCTGCACGGAATCCTTGGCGAGCCGGTCAAGCAGCCTGAGAGCGGCGTCCTTGAACGCCTCGACGGTCTCATGTGAGGGAATAGCGTCTGCTGGAGGGTAAGCAACCGCATACTGTGGGAGAGAGTCGAATGTGGCAGGGTCCAGGTCGAGTGGCTGGAGAAGGCGAATGCGAGTCAAGCCATGAAGGTAAAGCAGGTAGGGGTAGCGAGTGGGGGACGAATTCACAGTGCGGGCACGAACAAGGCGGACGACACGAGCAGCAACGCCGTGTATGGGCGGTGGTGCATTAGCTGTGACGGTTGGTGCTGCAGCTACGTCTGGCTCGACGGACACCGGGACTGGTATGACTGCGAGGACTGGCTGAGCACCGTCGGAGTCATCGAGAGTTGCGAGTAGATTGTCAGCAAGTGTTCTTGAGACTGGGATTGTGAGTCTCGCGGTAGGGAGGAGGAGCAGCGGGTAGAGTAGGGCGAGGACGGGTAGTTGGTGAGCTGATGGCATCACTGCAAGTACATGAGAGCGATGCGAGCTCGTCTACCTCGTCATTTCTCACACTGGCTAATAGACACCGGCCAGAGTCGAACAACTTTTTAATATATTTTTCGTGTCTTTTTCAAAGTTCTACCTATTTTAACCATAGTAAACATCGCCTTCATCGCGAAGCTCTCGACAGATCACTGCCAACCAGGTCAGCGCCAGCTCGGTTAGCGAGCAGAGCGACGTACCTAAAGGCAGCATCAATGCAAGACTTGATTTCCTTGTAGCTCACGACCAGACAGCTTTGCTCGTCTCGAGAGACCAGCATGATGCGCTCGTCGGTTCCACAATCCAGCTATTATGGAAATGACAGTGTGCACTAACTGCGTAAAGCTTGCAGTACCAACCTTGTTCAGGCAAGCGAGAATATGCGACAAGTCAACGACAGGATTTCCGTTCTCATCCACTTGGTGGAATACGTAGTCGCGGAACAACTTGATGATATACCTGTCTCCTGTTTCAGACCAGCGCGGTTCACGGGCAAACCTTGCAATTCAAGTGAGAACCGAGTCGAGTCGTCAACGGCAAAAAGCACGCACTCTGGCCGCTCGTTGATAAACCCAAATTTACACAGCAAACGGACCAGTCGACCATTCTCAAGTTCACTGGCGAGCTCACTCTCAAGCCTGTCTGTGCCACTGTAACCGAAGGAAAATTTAGAACACATTTCCCAACAGGGAGCAAAGGTGCCTACATTTGGGCCTCATCCATCTCACGAAGCAGCCGATCCTTTCCGATCATTTCAATGACCTGTGCAATACTCTGTATCCACCAAGGTACCCGCAATGAGAGTCAAGTTGGTCTTGGAAGAAGAGCCCGCTTACCTTGTGTGAACCAGGCTTGGAGATGAGGTACAACGTCAATGTCTTGACATCCGCAGAGTACATCTTCCCTATCATGTCCAACGCTTTGGGAAGCGTATTCATCGCTGCAAGGCTACCACAACACAACGCAAAGACTAGTCGCCCGAACATGACCAAGTCTTCTTGTTGGACAAGAGCGATATCTTGCCGCGTGTCATACATGAGCACATCAACGATGCCACATGAACTGATCCGTAGCCTGATGTGATGTGAGTTATGTCCAGCGAAAAACATAGAAGTCATCAGAACCTACCGATTCTTTCCGGTGACCAAGATCTTTGTTGGGTCGACCATGCGAACTGCCAACCCCGCTTCGTGAGTCGCCTGGATGGCACTTGCAACTTGAATAATGAATGACCATAGCGTGGCTTCGGGAATGGCAGCATTCGTTGCTCCCCCGAACCTACTCTGTGGGAACGCGGGCTGCTTGGGGCGCAGGTACACATCGAATAGCGTTTGGGAGTTTGGATGATAGTCATACGATACGACAAGGGCTATGGGCCAAGCAGATATCAAAACAGTAGCAATGTGAAGGAACAAAAGACAGACAATTGTCGTTGAAGGCGCGCGTTGTGAACGCTTCTCGAACCCTAACGATATTGGGATGCTGAACTCGGGACCAGGCCTCTATCGCGCCAAATGCAGCCTGGTGCATGAGTCTGAAATCTGTACAAGTTAGTTGTTTCGATTCACCCCCTCGTCAAAGAGACACACTCTCAACTCGCCGCAAAGCATAAGGTACCCCATCATTGACGTTCGTGGCGCGGTATATAGACGAGAACCAGCTGAAGAACTTCCGTCGCTCAGACGGTGTTTGTTCGAGTGGAACGAGTGAGTGATAGCCCTGGAGCTCGTCTGGAAGGCTATAGGGTGGAAATGGAATAGAATGAGCAGCTTCTGAGCGCTTTTGAAGTTCTTCTCGAACGTTGTCGGACATGAAGTGGGATGGAGAGAATGTGTCGGGAATGGGTCGAGTGTAAAGATGGTAATCGAGCTAGAACGAAGCATCAGCAAGTGTCATCTCGAAACAAGGGTGTGACAGACAGGTTGCCGAACAAAAGGTGATTGAGTATGTTGATAGAAGCCACTCAGGGACGTGACATGGTCATCGAAATCAGCCTACCAATGATAGAATATTCAGTTCAAGAAGCATGAGGCAAGAGGCGAGAAACCGACATGATCTGATAAATACGTAAGTGGATGCTCCACGTGTTGATATTCGTTCACTACATCCTGTTCGTCGGGAGGCTGACTAGAACCATTAGTCGCTTGCCTGTGCGCGAACAAGTCGTATTCGTCATGATTCGTGTAAAACGGAGTGGGAGAGGTGCTGGTCGCACGCTCAGAAAACGGACAACAGTATGTGCGGTAGAGCTCACGAGGGAGAGAATGAATGAGACGTGGTGGGAGATGCGGCCAGGACGGGATTAAAACTGATTTTTGGTACAAACACGGGAGCGTTGACTGCCTGAGCACTCAGCGGGGGAGGTACTGGAGAATCTGGAAATCCTCTGTGGAAAGTTCGTACGGTAGAGGTGTTCAGAGATAGAGTCGCTCACGCATTGGGGCTGCTGTCTGACTGGAGGGAATGTTAGCGTAAAAATGTGGGAGCCGAACTTCATACCGGGGGATGATAATAGATACAGCCTTTATCTTGGAACCGACAGGAGCTGACCAAATCAATCAATAGTTGAACAACTAACACAGGATAGGTCAATACCCATGAATGAGTATGTTTCTGCACTGGCGCTGGGGCGATTCTGTGCAAGGATGTTCGGATGAGAACATATGGGAATGGGCGAGTGTACACACCCCTCTTTGGCAAAGGTTTTGAGTCGTCTGGTTGTTCCGCTGGATTGACGATCCTGACAGCGGAGTTGTATGATTGGGGTTTTGCGAAGTACGCCATCAAATCGTCGAAGAACTGGAGAGATCACCGACTGGCACCCATCACTTCCTTCATTTACAAATTAGTCAGCCGCATCGGTACATTCCGTAGACAAAGTCCACAGGAATGAGCACTGACTGCACAGCAGTGCAGCGTTTGGGGCACCATTGGGGTCCTGGGGAACGACTTGTCTCTTTCAACTACCACTCGATGGAGCGCTCTCGCAAGATTTTCTTCGACATTGGATCCGCCGCACAGAAAGTCATTACCAGTGCCACCGACTATGCCAATCACAAGAATCAGTTTTGCGTCCAAGGCCCTCACTTCCAACTGGAGGACGAGATGAAAAGGGTTTCCGCTGCATGCGAGTGCATCGCAGATATTCTGGGAAAACCAACACTTCCAGATGGCCCCCCATTAGACGTTAGAATAAAGGATTGGCTCGCCACCAACGAGCCACAACAGTGTCTTGAAACGTTGACTCGGATGCAGACGTTGCTTCAGAAGGATGAATCCTCTTGGGTGTCCCGGTTCCTTCGAAGAGGTCATGGTACAGCACCCACGGAGGACAAGATCAAGGAGGTAGCTGAATATTTTGATTCGCGCAAAGTGTACTTTCATTTCATGTTATCACGAGAAATCTGGTGAGCGTCTTCAACATCGGGATGAGCCGTACGTGACGACACTACTCAGGAATAACGAGACGAACATCGAGAAGCAGCGAGGTCACGTTGTCCGACAGGAATCTGACGTTCTCGAGGAAACTACACTCATTGACATTTGGACGGAGAGCAAGTACGTCTCACAATGCTAGCAAG
>JBBPMA010000816.1:0-16714 GCA_038090075.1 Xanthoconium purpureum | reverse complement strand
CAGAGCCACCCGACGAACCTGCGTAGCGAGAGAACGAACTGTTGAGCTCGAGGGGGAGAGAAGGTCAGGTCCGAGCTTGGACGAGACACTTACTGACGAGGATGCGGACGTGTCGGGAGCGTCGGGACATGTCGAGGATGTTGGAAACATGCCGAAGAAGTTGCAAAACGCATTAGAACATCAGCGCGAATGTTCAAAGCAAAGAGGTCAAGAGTACTCACCAGAGGAGGCTCAAGACGAACCAGACAACCCGGACGACAATGTGGACGCGTCGATCAGGGCGCGACGAGGACCCCAGGAACTGACCGAAGAAACTGCCAGACGCGTTAGAACGAGTCTGAAGACGCTTGGAGCCGAGGATAGAGGAGAACTCACCTCAGGGAGATCCGGACGAGCTGGATGATCTGGGAGAAGAAATAGACGTACCAGGCGATGTACACAGCATCAAGGAATGCACTGAGGGCGTTAGGAGTGAGCGTGTCGTCGAAACGAACTCATGAGCTCGAGGTATAGGGTCAGGAAGCCCAGAGGGCGACCATAAGGCGATGGGACGCGTTGAGCACGATTGGAGAGGCACAAACGATTTAGAAGGCACCGGATACAATGAGAGACGGTTCCGGATGAATGGCGCAACGAGCGGCGCACGCTACGACTTGAAACGCAGTCGCTGGCTGAGGAACAACCAAGTCAACACGAGTGGCGAAAGCGCACAACGACACACGTACCTAGGCCACCAACTCCACCCCCCAAGCATCACAGATGACTCACTGACCATCCAAATCCACCCTGTCGACGTGGACGACTAAAATCGCGATCTAAAAGTGTCACTAAGAGGACCTACCAGGTCATTCGAAAGCACCAAGACTGAATCGGGCGAGTTGGACCGTTTGGATACAATGTATATGGACAAGGCAGGGGGAGTAATCCCGAACCGCGAAATGCGAAGACGAGGCACAGAAGCAGACTTGGAAGGACAGTGTTGATCCAGTGGTGCGAAGATGGATCGAGTCGACAGTTTGTCGTAGAGACTTCTCAGATGAGTATTTTGACAATGAGCAAGAGTTAGGTTTACTGACCTTCAACGCAGAACCGACTGGCAGCCCCATTGGCACCCGAGCCTGTGTCCATGTCTGAGCCCGTGTCTGAACTTGAAGAGAACGAGGGTGAGCGAGATGGCGGGCTCGGAAGTCCGTGGGATTCAGTATCAGTGTCTCCATCATTGTCGTCGTCTCGTGCGAGTAAATTGGCCAAAAAGCACAGTTTGGATGCGCTGCGTCGAATGCCATGGTCGAGAACGCGCAAAGTGATTAGATTACAGCGCTAATCAACAAGGCCAGGTGGCTGTGACTACTGGTAACTATGTGTGACAACAACCCCTGACGTGTGATGCATTGATGGATGGGGCCTGCCAAACGAAACGCACCAGACGTTATGGATATAGGTTTTCCCTCTCCATGGGTTGAATGTATGAACGGGCTATCCTATGGCAACGAAAAGTTCATCGCAAATTTCGGACACGATCGGTGAAAGGAGGGGCGTTGTGGTGGCGCGCTGAAAAAAAAAAAAGGTTGCTGCGCGTGCGCGGATTCAGTCACGGACACTGAGGGATTGAGCCGAGAGAAGACCCGGATTCTGCCACGGTTGGTCGCACTTGGCCATTTCACCAACGACCGATGGATTTTCCGCGCTGTGTACGTCGGCATGGATGGCCAGGATTGAAACAGGTGACTCCAACGAACCCAACATGACTACATCGCCTCGAGGTCGACGAGTGAGGTGGTGTACTCTTCATCTTTTGACTCTCGGCCCACGCCTAAGTAATCGGACATCAACACCACCTTTTAGATTTGCTTCCGTCTCCTCCAAAAAAAACAAGTACACGACGACGATATCGATTATAATGTCCCCAAGTTCCTTCCTTTGGTTACAATGAATACCTCGTGTCCCCCCTTTTGTTGTATTCTTGTTGTCCGCCCACTCCATCCGTGTCGTCCTTGGGAATTCTGCCAGCATCGTGTTGGCAATTGTACTCTAGCACAATAACGAATATTAACGATATCAATGCTCTCACGACACTCAGCCGAGCCAAGTCCGCTCCCGGGTTCTTGCGCCAATCTGCAATCCAATCCACAACAGCCATCAATAACGGGCGGCCCTGTGGTCAAACTCTGATAACCACCCTTATCATGTGCTCCTCATTCGCGTCCAATTCGAAGTCGGTGCCAAAACAGTGCCATTTCGTCAGTATCACCCTCTTCTCGGAGTTCGACTTGTTCGCCTTCAACAACTTACTTGCTTCCTCGATTTCGGCGGGTACGAGTTCACGCAGCGGTCGCCCCTGGTCCGCTTTGCTCCTGTAGTATATGTCGATCTCGATGGTTTCGAGGAGAGTAAACCTGGCCAACGACTTCTTGTCCCTCTGTACGAGCTTGTCAATGCATTGTATACAGTTACTGATAAATGACTCACACTCATCGGAAAACCGATATGGGTCAAGTTCAGAGGCAGCTCGGCCAAATCTGTCATAGAAGCACCCTCAGACCGTGTCGTACGTATACACCAATAACGATGGAGCGTACTCTCGAGCTCGCTACATATGCCTCTTAAGGCGCGCAATTTTGGGAAGTTGCCCTTGACAAGGGAGTGGACAACCGTTTGGTCTCCTCCGTCGGTGCATGTCACTTCCTCGATGTTGGGGCAGCTCTGGAGGATATCACGCGCACAGGAAGGAATGGAGACCCTCCGCACCGACGAAAATTGTTTGCTTTGAAATGCTCTTCTGATAGTGGTCGCCAACTGATGGTTGGCGCGAATAACTAGCCAAAGACACTCTCAGGCGGTGCGTCACTGAGGGAAGAACGACTGTACCTTGAATGGTGGTCAGGTTGGGCAACGTGGCAAGGCAGCCTGCGAGTGCCGAGACGATTGTGTCAGCCTGGTAGCGTGTCAGAATGAAGGACACTTTTCTAAACGATGGTCAGACGTCAGAAACCACTCCTGTCTATTATATACGAACTGGACCAAGGGCAACAGATGCGGGGATGCTTTCAAGACGCGTATGCAAGTCTTGATTGTGTCGCCCATCGCCTTGAAAAACACGATGTCACCCTTTGGTATTTTGGCCCCACTGAGCGTAACGTTCTGCCACGCCATCGCTAGGCAACGCGACCGCAAAAGTCGAGATGTCCGCGACAGCACACGGAGGGTGGGCGCGCGGACTGACACGAATTCCACACCACGTTCGTCGAGAGTGGGCAAATAGGATATAATTTCGTGCAAGACGTCGTCTGGTATGCGCTCCAAGCTGGGTCCAGTTTGGAAGGGGATGAAATACTTGGGAGCAGTGGATGGGCCACTCGGACCCGGACCGTCTCCATCCGAGGGGATCGCCTTCGGCGGCGCAATCGTCTTTGCGCGTTTGGATGAACGCAGGAGCATTCTCGATATCTGGATGTGTGAGGGTTTTCGAGAGGGAAAAAGAGGGCCTACCTGGGGAACGTCAATCAATAAATGATAAATGATGAAACCCACTCGTCTCCGAGCCGGACCTGTCACGTCGGATACGAGTCGACGTCAATTTTTTGCTGCACAGCTGACCTGTCATCTGCAGTCATTCTAGTCTCGTACCCAGACGTTATGGTGACAGCTGATGACAACTGGGTTTCAAAAGGTGGGGCGTTGTGGCGGCGCGCTGGAAAAAAAAATGTTGCTGCGCGCGTGCACATTCAGTCACGGACACCGAGGGATTGAGCTGAGAGAAGACCCGGGTTCTGCCACGGTTAGGCGCACTTGGCCATTTCACCGATGACCGAACGTCGGCATGGATAGTCAGGACTGAAATGAGTGGTCCCAACGAACCCAACGTAACTACATCGCCTCGACTCGGTCGACGAGTGAGGCGGTGTACTGTTCATCTTTTGATCGGCCCACGCCTAAGTAATCGGACATCAACACCACCTTTTAGATTTCCTTCCTTCCCCCCAAAAAAAAGGTACACGACGACGATACCAATTATAATGTCCCCAAGTTCCTTCCTTTGACTACAATGAATGCCTCGTGTCCCCCCTTTTGTTGTACTCTTGTTGTCAGCCCACTTCATCCGAGTCGTCCTTGAGAATTCGTGTTGGCAAATGTGCTCCAGCACAATGACGATATCAACGCCCTCACGACGTTCAGTCGAGCCAAGTCCGCTCCCGGGTTCTTGCACCTACTCGTAACTCAATCCACAACAGCCATCGATAACAGGTGGCCCCGTCGTCAAACTCTGATACCACCCTTCTCATGTACTCCTCATCCGCGTCGAATTCGAAGTCGGTGCCCGAACAGTGCCAATGCGTCAGTATCACCCTCTTCTCAGCGTTTGACTTGTTCGCCTTCAGCAGTGTACTTGCTTCCTCGATGTCGGCGGGTACGAATTCACGCAGCCGTCGCTCCTGGTCCTCCACGCACTTGTAGTATATGTTGATCTCGATAGTTTCGAGAAAAGTAAACCTGGCCAACGACTTCATGTCTCTCTGCATAAACCTATCAACAGTGTATATACTAGTTGCTGACAAACGACTCACTTACATCGGAAAACCGATATGCTTCAGGGTTGGAGGTAACTTGGCCAATTCTGTCAAAGAAGCACGCTCAGGAATGTCATGTGCCGACAACGGTGGAGCGTACTCTCAAGGGAAGAATAAATGCCTTTTAGAACGCGCAACTTTGGAAAATCATCCTTGACGAGGGATCGGACGATCGGTTGCTCTTCTCCGTCTATGCATGTCACCTCCTCGACGTTGGGGCAGCTGTGGAGGATATCATGCGCCCAGGGAGGAAGGGAGACCCTCCGCACCGACAGAAGTTGTTTGCTTTGAAATGCGTTTCTGAGAGTGGTCGCCAACTGATAGCTGGCGCGAATAACTAGCCAAAGACACTCTCAGGCGGTGCGTCACTGAAGGAAGAACGACTGTACCTTGAATAGTGGTCAGGTTGGGCAACGTGGCAAGACAACCTGCGAGTGCCGAGACAATTGTGTCAGCCTGATAGAGTGTCAGAATGAAGGACACTTTTCTGAACGATGGTCAGACGTCAGAAACCACTCCTGTCTATTATATACGAACTGGACCAAGGGTAACAGACGCGGGGATGCTTTCAAGACGCGTATGCAAGTCTTGATTGTGTCGCCCATCGCCTCGAAGAACTCGACGTCGCCCTTTGGATATTTGACACCACTGAGCGTAACGTTCTGCCACGCTATCGCTAGGCAACGCGACCACAGGAGTCGGGACGTCCGCGACAACACACGGAGGGTGGGCGCGCGGACTGACACGAACTCCACACCACGTTCGTCGAGAGTGGGCAAATAGGATATAATTTCGTGCAAGACGTCGTCTGGTATGCGCTCCAAGCTGGGTCCAGCTTGGAAGGGGATGAAATACTTGGGAGCGGTGGATGGGCCACTCGGACCTGGACCGTCTCCATCCGAGGGGATCACCTTCGGCGACACAGTCGTCTTTGCGCGTTTGGATGCACGCGGAGGCATTCTCGATATCTGGATGTGTGAGGGCTTTTAAGAGGGAAAAAAAGGGCCTACCTGGGGAACGTTAATCGATAAATGGTAAATGATGAAAGAAACCCACTCGTCTCCGAGTCGGACCTGTCACGTCGGATACGAATCGACGTCAATTTTTTTTTTTTTTGAGTGGCACAACGGCAAAGTGGCAACCGCCTAGGCTACTGTAGCCTTCTGTATGGAGGCAACGGGGGGTGGTGCGTTATGGGGTGCCCCTGACTCTGGGCTTAGCAACGGCGCTCCTGTTACGCGTTACTGTTGCCAATATTGGCAACGCACCCCCTGTGGTGCGTTATGGCCCGTTAGTTTGGCAACGGGGCCGTGCATAGCAGTGTTACATTAGCAACCATAATACTGAGCACATGGTATTGGTACAAAATCGAAATTTTAGAAATGGAGTGAGAGCATGGTATCAGGTTCTAGGAGTAGAACAGGTCTACTACACATAGGGTATACCACGGGTATGGGTAATAATGTCGGAAATTTCCATTCTCAGTTCCCATCGCTTGGGAGCGCTTGCAAGGCCAGAATTTACCGGTGGTAGTACAATAAACTTTCAAGAATACCCAAAATTCTCACAATTTGGTCGGAAGCCAGTTCCAAGCTGGTGCCAATACACTTCCATGGGGGGGATATCAGATCCGACATCACGTGAGTTCCAAGAGCATTCCAACCATTAGCGACTCGTTGTAATTACCTTGTAACTCACCTAAGTAATTCCAAAGTGATGGTAAGCAATCCAATTAGCTTTTGCTAGTTCAAATGCGTTATAAGTGGTCAGATGGCTTTGAAATTGTATTGTAGCTACTAGTGATGATACCAATATTCCAGTAGTCGTAGATCGTCACCTCCACCACTCATACCATGGAAACAGAAACAAACCATTCATAGCTATAGTAGGTAGGAGTTCCGATACGGAACATCCATGACTCAGGAAGGGTGGTATCGCTGTCAACAGGATATTAAGCATTGAGATAGAACGAGCGGGTTCGAGTCACTAACCATGACTGACAGGTGGGGTATGGACATTGGAACAGGGGAGGCACGGTCGTTGAGGCGGCAATCAGATGCAGAGTGAGAGGCGCAGTCATTGAGGGAGGGGTGAGGGTAACAGCACAAGGAAGGAGTCATTCGAATTCAGGGTAGCACCAGAAAGTTGAAACGTGGGGGCGAAACTCGGGGCAACTGTGGGTCCAGGTGGGATGAGGCAGGGCCCGGATGGGGGGACAGACGGATGGGCAGGTGTGGGAGCGCTGAAAAAGAACTGGAATATGAGGGGACCTGATGAGTTCACTGTTGTCAGTAGTTAGAATGTTACTCACCCAAATGAACGATGGGGCGGTTCAGAGATTGTGACTGGCGTTGTTGGAGGAGTTGGGAATGGGGGACGTCGAGTCAGAAACAAAGGACAGTGAATGTAGTCGGGGTTGGCTTACTCATTGACAGTGAATGGATGTCAGTGGAAGTGTTCCAATCGACCACCATGGGTCCAGCAGTTGAGCATAATGGCTTTGAACATGGTTAAGAGAGAGTGGGAAGAAAATTGAAATATATAAGCGGCCTTCAAAGTTATTTGGTTATATGTACGAAGTGGCTGTAAACTTCCTAATTAAGCCTATGAAATCCATTAAAGAGGATGGTATTAAGGTTGTCGCAAATGATCAATATCAGTAGAATGTAATGATTGTACAAGATGATAACTATACAAATGGAGTGCGATGCATATAAGTAGCACTATGGTTGGAAGGTATACAAACCAGAGTCCAATAAAAGCGAGAAGCGAGCTCAGATTCAAATCCTCATCTAAAGAGCCATTCACTGTCAAGTTAGTTCAAGGTGATAAGCATGCTGGTCAAGATACTACTCACAAAACCTTGCTGGTGACCGTTTCGCTCTTCTGATTGTTGTGATTTATGTTCGCCTTCAAGCAGTCCGACACTCATCGCTTCTCGAAGCTGGTCTTGCCTTGTAATGAA
Source organism: Xanthoconium purpureum (assembly GCA_038090075.1). Lineage (NCBI taxonomy): Eukaryota > Fungi > Basidiomycota > Agaricomycetes > Boletales > Boletaceae > Xanthoconium > Xanthoconium purpureum. Next base: position 9,181 of record JBBPMA010000816.1, on the reverse strand, counting down.
ACCATATCCATGAAACATCAGCTTGACATTCATTCCGATCAGAGCGACAGGTAAAGCACTCACGACTGATAAGCTCGTTGGAGAATGTGAGACCAGGCATTGAACCATGCCTTCGACAGCGGCATAGCCGGATGCTCAGCGAATGCCGAATGTTGGTCAGAGACACACCGGAGAGCCCAGCTGGCCTGGCCTTGCGCTTGACATAGGGAATGGTGCCCATGGCATCGAACAGATGCTCGCAATGGGGAGGATCCTTGATGTAGGTGTCGATGAGAAGGGAGTGAATGCTCCACCATAATCTGGAAACTGTAGAAGCGACGAACTTCGGGTGCCTCTCAGACCTCATTGGAGAATTGCTTGACCAGATTCTCGTTGACGCTACGACAAAGAAAAGTGAGTACATGAGAAATGAAGTGACGCTCGTTGTCGTTCAACTGGGTTGCGACACACCAGAGAGCCTAGCCGGCCTGGCCTTGCGCTTGACACAGGGAAAGGTGCCCATGGCGTTGAATAGATGCTCGCATTGGGCAGGATCCTTGATGTAAGTATCGATGAGAAAGGAGTGAATGCTCCGTCATAATCTGGAAACCGTAGAAGCGACGAGCTTCGGCTGCCTCTCAGACCTCGTTGGAGGACCACTTGACCAGATTCTCGTTGACGATATGACAGACATGAGAAATGAAGTGACGTTCGTTGTTGTTCAACTGGGTTGCTCTAGCCGTGGATATCCTTTGAGAGGTCCATTTCCTCGGCGATCCAGAAAGAGCTTCTGCTTGCTTGTACGTCTGCCATATCTAATTGTGCATGAGTATGTTTGCCCGAGATATATACAATAAACCAAATATATTTACCTCATGATGCTGTATGCGGTCCAGGAAGAGAACGAGGTGATGCCTCGACTCTTTCAGGAGAGGCTTTTCGGCCGAGGACAGATTGAGATCGATAGGTGAAACGACAGAAGAAACTTACATCTGATGAATTTCATATCAAGGATCTCTGAATCGACCTCTGAATTCCTCAGCATCAGACTTGTCGGCCACGGTATCAGGTCCAGGAGAGACGGAACATTTCTTGTCGTTGAGCAAATGCTCTTTTGTCGAGGGCACGTTGGGACATAAGTCTAAAGAGAAAGAACATGTCAGCTAATGAGAGAATTTGAGGGTGGACGTTGTCGACATGACTTGGCTAGGGTAGGGACGGGTCCAGTCTGGGGTGGTACATAGAGGACCGCGAGGTTTGCACGAGGTGAACCCGGCCACTGTCGTAACTATCTGAATCATGGCCCGACGAGAACCTCGTCAATGTGTCGCTTCCGGCTCTGAATCTTAGACTGAGGCTTACGATCTGAAAAGTTAAACACCATATCTTGTTGTTCGATGGGCACATTGGGATCTGAATCGTGTCGAGCAGAGTCCAAGACAGGAGTTGATGGAAAATTAGCACAGTTGCGATTGGCAATGTGGTTGGTGCTGTCTGAAGTTGAAATCGTGCAGCGATTCGACGATCGCTTGGCAAAAAAAAGTTGTGATGAAAGATAACAAAAATATGCACTTCAATTGACAACGCGCTATCCACAAGGTAGTACGATAGTGGGTTCACTGAAGGGTGCAATCAAATTAAGCAAGCAAACCATATATTCAGAATCTCGTGAACGACCGATATTGTAACAAAATCAGAATGGAACTAAACTGATCGACTGAGATCCAAGATCAGAAAGGTGGAGATGAGAGTGGAAAAATCTGAAATCGTGCGAGGATATCACTTCGCAGCACCCTTCTTGCTTCGAGTCTTACGGCCCCCAACATTATCCTCAGCCATTGCCTCACTAACCACCTTGGTACGCTTGGATTTCGCCTTTGCTTTCTTCTGGGTCAGCTCAGCAGCTGCAGCGCCAGTTTCTTGGTCACCTGGCCTGAGGATCTGAGACAACGGGACGACGGGTGTGGGAACAGGGGCCGAGATTGATGCAGGCCCTGCAAGGACAGCGGCTTGATGTTGCAACACGAGTCCAGGGGCATGGCTACCAGCTACAGACAGAGCTGCAGGGTGAAAAGGGGCAGAAATATGGGCAGGGGAGCTGGGATCCGGCGTAGGAATGGGAGCGACAGCAACGGGAATGGGAACAGGAACAGCAGGAACAGCAGCGGTAGGATTTGGAACAGAAATGGAAAATGGAGTAGCGGCAGTGGGATTGGTTTCAGGAACGGGTGCAGCAGGAGCTTGGGTCTGTAAGGAGAGATCTTGCATGGCAACCGAAATTGAATCTTGTCCTGCACGGACGGCTTCGTTAGTGGGCCCTTGTACCATTGTGCCAGAAGTCTGGGAGGTCACTGCATATGAGCCTGAGTTGCCTTCAACCATCGCGCGCTCGAACTCGGCGTCCCAGTCATTGGGCTGCACAGGCTGGTTTGGATCTGTCCCCGCAGTCCTGGAAGAGCTATCAGTGAATAGACTGTCATTGAAGAAACGGAAGACCTCTTGAGCCCAGGGAGTGTTGGAAAGTAGGCGTTGACGATAGAAGTTGTGATATTGAAGATATGGAATACCTGTCTTGTCTCCCTTTTTCGCAAGCAGCTCTTTGTCGCTGGATAGTATAAAGATACCCTTCAAGTTGTACGTTTCGTCAGTGAATGTAAGCTGAGGCTCAACCACAAATTACGTACGACGATGGCAGCAGCAGCGATCATTCCTGCAGTAGTGTGGCGCAGTCCCCAGATCTTTCCCTTAGTCTTCGGGCCCGGTGCATGGCTTTGAGACAGGGACGATTTGCCAAACAATGATACTTTCAAGATCTAGTAGAGGCAAGGTTAAATGCGAACACTACTGGGAAACAATCTGACCTTCACAAGCTTCGCGGATTTGAGGAACATTGCCGGTTGCATATCCTTCGGATTGGGAAATAGCACTGGTGCGAACTTCGTGTGTTTTCCATGTGGATTGACAACCAACGAGTGGCATTCGGCCTGAGAGTCCCGAGGGAAGTCGTGCACGAAGTACTCAGAGGGAAGGCCAAAGATGGCTCCTGCAGTCACCTTGATGTCAGAGACCATCTCAGAGCGAACATTGCCAACACCTTTGGAAAACTTGGATACAATAAGAAGCCAATTAAATGTGAAGGGGAGTGTGATACTCACATCGCTTCTGAAGTTCTTGTGAGCCATCAATGGCCGATCAGCACGAGGAATAAAAGCGAAGAGCTCGGTCTTGACACCGTCCTCAATAGAGCAGGCAGACAACCAGTGCTCCTCACTGTTGAGATCGATGCCAGGGTTTTCGGATAGCAGAAAGATTTCGCTGTTGATCCACAGGCAATGAGTCATGGAGTACTTGCGACCATGAAACCGAACTGCGTCTGCCTTAAGGGCGAGGGCGAGCTCTTTGTCCATCATGTTGCGCTGCGTACCCTTCTTGCTGCGACCAGGCTTCTGCGATTCGAGCAGCTTATTCCTCTTGTGGAGAACCTGATATTTCCCGCGAAGATCTATGAGAAGTTGCTGCGTCTGCATGAGGACCTGGATAAAGTGTGTAAGAATAGAAGTCTTGTTGCAGAAATGACTCACCTCTTGGATCTCCGCAACTGTGACTACTCCATTAGCGGATGTCGGGTCCGCCGCGATCACTTCCTGAATCGCTCTGAGCTCTTCGTCAGAGTCGGATTCCGATGAGACAGGGATGTCTTCTTGGGTTTGGGACTCGTCATCGCTGCTGGTGATGCCATCGACTGCATTGGTAAAGTCTTCTGGAGACTGCTGAGGGCGAGCGGGCATAGCAAGCAGAAGGGTCTCGAGATGATCAAAGACGAGCTGTACTTGGACTCCTTGGCGTGTCCTGCAGCTCTAAGTAAGGCTACAACGCTCCCTTATATACAGCAAACGGCCAATACTCACCGACTATAATCACTCCTAGATGCTCGTCTGATGTGAGATGTGACGGAGTGGGTGATTTCCTAGAACAGAAGGGGCTGTGAGTTGCTGACTGAAGCCCTTGGTGTTGACACATAGAAACCCTGTTGTGATATGTGATGAGGCGATGAATATTAGGGCGGGAGCTGGTCAACCGAGCAGAGATGCGAACTGCGCAGGAGCTGCAATGTGACACAATGAAACGCCGCTCATCGCGTAGCCCGGCAACGCATATTGATATCGGGGGTATTGTATGAGATCTGCTGTTGGGTGGTGGTGGCGGCGTGCGTAGGAAATGGCCTGGATAGCGGGGACCTTGAAATCCTGTGCTACAGCGTAATAAGTTGGCTGATTTGATGTCTGAATCATGATGCACATGCGGTGATTGTGAACATGGAAACAGAAATAGAGTAAAAATCGGCTTACCAGGTGAAATCACGTCAATGTAATCGCAGTTGAACACAATGATTAGGGACTGTAAGTTCTGTGTCCCTGTGATAATAGGCTATGAGGCAGTCAGATGGCTCACAAAGGAGTAATAAACCTTACACACATTCCAGTTGGGGAATTTTCTAGCCGGATATTAGGTACAAGGGATGTGATTCAGAGTCATCTGGAAGTAAAAACAGCGTCTGTTGATGCTATCCGAAAATAAAAATACAATGAATCTAATTTAATGTAGGTCGTATCGCTGGGCACGGATAAACATGTCCCCATCAATGTAATCGACTAGGAAGAAATCACCATTCCATGAAAAATTGGGAGCGAGCAATGCCCCCCGGACAACGGACTTGAGGGAGATAATCTCTGCAGAGGCACGCAGGCGTGAACAGAAACATCTCAAACGTAGATCATGATCCACGCTATGCTGTGGACCAGTTGGAGCATCCAGTGGCTGGACAAGCACGAGGTCAAGAGTGTGGCCAGCAACAGTGTACTTGAACATGAATAGGAGCTGGGCAGCAATGATTTTCTCCCTCTGGCCGTTCTCCATGGCACGGACCAAGACACAATCGCGCCGTTCACGGCCGTGGAAATGTGGCCTGCATCTTAGGTAGTCAGTTGAGAGCTTCCAGTCCACTGTTGACTTGTAATTGACCCTGAGGAAGCGGTGTTCCTGTAACTGTACAACCCGATGTTAGCTTGTCAATTGTCAACCAAACGTGACGTACCCTTTCATGAGGCGCAGGTTTGATTGGCTGGGCAAGCGGGACTTCTTCAGCGCGGAGAATGTTGTTGACGAGAAGTGCCACCTTGTGACGGAAGTTCTGGAACGCCCGATCAGAGAGATGCGCTGCCTCCACTGCATCAAATGTCATGGCAGCTTGAGGAGCACCAAGATGATGGTGCACATCTGAATCGAATACACTCTGCACAGGATCGTCCATGGGATCGTCATCGATCTCTTCCTGCTCAAGTCTAGTGAGGAGAGCTTTGCGGCACTGTTCTCGTAGCTCGGATATTTGGCCCCGAATCAGCTGTGAGACAAAGGTGATGTGATCAAGTCTGAGGATCTAAAAGGGCTCGGAGTTAGGATAACTAAGGCAACAATATGCAGTAATTACCTGGTCTGCTATGTCTTTTCTGTTCGTTTGATGCAAATAGTGACGCTTGATGGGCCCATGCTCTGACTCATTCGGACGGGTGGAGAAATTGCGGGATGCACCCTTCTCTCTGATGTCGCGAAATGCGTGCTTCGCAGAGTGTGCTTTGGGGAAGTTCCAATTTTTCTCCCCGAAAGTCATATTGATGTATGTCTGAGGTAATAGGCTAGTTGCAGTAGTCACTTGAAAATTACGTGAACTGGCTTACATCGAGGAGTTCTTGGAAAACGAGTAGTTCAGCTTCGCCCTCCTCAAGAGTCTGTTCTGTGTGGACATCCAGTAAGATGTAGTGGTGGTATCGGAGGTAGCTCGCTATACACTTGAGAAGCACGTAGCCAGCTGGATCTACTTTACATGTAACATCAGCAAACTACTGAGTTGTTGTGCAACACTGTACAGTATCTCACAGTCAGCCACAGTCATCACAGTGTGACAGATAGGTCTCCCACTGTACAATGCTGTACAATATTGTACAGTATCTTAAAACATCAAAAAGTGAACTTTTTTTGTTCTAGACCTCAAGCACCATACTTATGGAGCCTCTGACACTTGGGTACATGCCCTCTTATTACATTTTTTTGCCCTGTAGTGCACTGTGAGTGTGTGAGCACTGTGGGAAAATGGATGGTTTGCTGATGAATGACGTTTTGGGTTGTATAAAGAATTTGCTGGGCGGTCAGGACATTAGCCTAGGTATCTAAACAAACACGTTTCTCCCCGCACCTTTCCAATATCCTGGAACTTGTTTCCATCATTGAATGAGATGTTCGTAACGCTGTGGAAATGGTTCAAGTTGTGCTATGGGGGGAAAGATTCGTGCCTGTAGATAGAAACAAGCTGAGTTAATAACGACGTAGAAAATTTTACTCACTGTGCATCAACCTTTTTCGAGGCATCCCGACCAAGGGTGGTTATATGGGACTTCAGCTTCTCGAACAGATGGTTGCCCCATAGGCCGAGGTCACCCACATGCAGCGGATCAAACGATAGAGTATGCTGAGGTTCAGACTGATTGACCATCCAAAAAGCGTTCTGATCGTAGTCATGGGAATGATTCATGTCAATAAAATAATATTAATATCCGAGTGAAGTCTCACCTCAACCGGTCGCAAGCTCTGTTCCTTCAACACCTTCTCCCCCGCATCATGGTTTCGTCTATACAGCTCAAGGCGAGCTTTGGCATCCTCAACCGTTCACAGGGCGTAGTCTGTTGAATGATCAGTGAGATTTTCGGATGGAATAAGGCAGATGGGACATGGGCATTTTGAATTCATGCCCCTTATGAGCGCCATGACACACCTGTTGAATATATGTGTCAAATATTCAAATCTGGTGTCAATAACAGAAAAGCAACTTACTGTTCTTCGTAATCACCAGATAAAATTAGGATGATGGGATACAAAATTCACACAATGTCATCAAAGCATTTGTGCGCAAATCCAACCTTGGAGAGGATGACAATAGTCTCCAGCAGCTTGCGAAATGATTCATGCCAGACGACATGCTTCAGATTGACGTATGATAGCTTGCCATCCTCCTCCAAGTCTTCAGGAACCTACGCCAAAGCCGGGTCCAGGTGTCAGTGTCAATCGCGCAGAACTGCCGAACGTACAATTGGCAACCATCCAACCAAGCGCCCTCCACCGAGACCTTTCCCATTCCTCAAGTGAACGGGCAAATTCCCACACCGTGCAATGACCGGGTAAGCTTTGACAGTACCGAATGACGAGAGATGTGTCTTATCCACATATAAGATGAGTGCAAAGGGGGCTCCATTATTGGTGGGTAACGCAGACTATGATGGATGGAATTCAATACAGAATAAAACAATAATACTAATACAAGCGTACTTGAACTTCCCACCAGCGATCAGCCGTCCAGGGCTCGTCAATGAAATGCTCGTAACGAACCCCATTATGCTTGTACAAACGTTGTGCATCCCAAATGAAGTGAGGGGCCAGAAGCGGATCAGAGAGAAGATCTAGCGCCCAATTCCACAACGGCCGCATGTACATGTCAAACTCGAGGTCTTTCCTCTTGTAAGGAACAGATACAACATGGTGCTCGAACTACATACAAGTCGGAACCTTGGTGAATCAGCACGGAGCTATAAACTTGGGCTGAAGATAAAATTCAGATGCTTACTGGTGTGAGCTGTTCAGCAGCGTTCTGCCAGGCTGTGCGCATGTCACCATAGTTCCTGAAGGTGAGCTTGGCACCAGTGGATGTGATGTCCTGAATAATGTGCAGCAACATCTCCACCTGTTCCTTGTTGAGAGCAGCTTGATGAGCAAGCTCTGTGAACTCGAAATCGGTTTTGGATTGGAAGGGACGCCAAGGTTCCTCATCCCTGAATTGGCGGAGGGAAGCGGTGCGAGTAAAAGCGGAGAACCGATCAACTGTAGGAAGACAACCGCTCTTCGGATGATACTCTGTCTTGAATGAGTCGGGAAGGCTGAACGCTGAAGGCGGATGCTCTGGTTCATTGATGGGGATTGGAGGAACGTCTGCCATGGAAGCATCTGAGCTTCTCCTTGGGTCAGACCCTACCGATTATGCATCAGTCTAAGCTCCGTTAAAAAACCTGAAAAAAATACTCACTAAGAGAGGCTGTGTCTGACATGCTCATGGCGTGATTGTCGTTGACAGCATCAAATCCGACATCGGGTACCTCGTTGACAGCATCAACATGTGTAGCCAGGTCAGACAGTCCAGGAAGAATGAGGGAGACCTGCTTGTCGAGATGGTGGTGATCAGGAAGGGGATCGTTGTTGTCGACAACAGCTTCTTGTTGCATACGCCACCTTTTCTCCTTGCGGCGCTCTGTCATAAGATATGAAAATTTTCAAAGTACGGTTTCAATCAACATTGACACACCTTTTCGTTCAGCGTCGACAACATGTGCTGCCAGATCCGCATACTCTCTGTCATTCCTCTTCTTCTCTTGCTTTCATGCGCAGCTTTCCTGGTGCGACTTGACCCTGCGTTTTGAGAACAGTTGCCCACAGTATCGACAATCCACCTTGGTATGGTCGGTGGTCGAAACATATGTACGCCCCTTTGATTTTGAGGGTTCTTTGGGCATTATATACAGTGAATGGAGGTGTAGGGTGCTCCTGGGCAGCCGGGGTACAGGAGTGAAGGCAGCAACCCCAGAGGAACACGCGTGGGCACTTCAACGATGGCTATCTCGCTTAGAACCTCATCAGAAGAACGTTGGAACCCAAATCATATTCGTGGAAGATGCCGAGGCACTTGTCATCAGATTAGAGGCCCCATAATCTAATTACGATTACATTCCAAGTTAATTGGGACTCCGATGCAATATGTCAGAAGAAGCTCCCAATTTGGCAGTCTTGGAACCCGGGTACAGAAATTTCCAACAGGGTTTATATACCTTTAAAGGAAGTGCACAGACCAAGATGGAATGGGGGCATAAGTGGAAAGAGGAAGCCCATCAGGGCTCCGTAACTAAAAGGAGGAGTGGAGAGCCACGAGAAGAGCAGAAAGGGGAAAATATTTGGAAGACCAGAAGAGGTCCATTTCTGAAGGAATATGGAGCTCTGTGTTGCAAAGAAACTGCGGGATCAGAAGAGCAGAAGAATGTGGAATATACGGGAGACCAAGACGAAAGCAGAAAGAGACCAAGATGTATCTGGAAGGCGGAATGCTGAT
>JBBPMA010000815.1:0-16723 GCA_038090075.1 Xanthoconium purpureum | reverse complement strand
TATTTTGGGCGTCCAGAGATGAGCCAGGTCAATAACATTGAAAGGAGGCTAGAGAACCATATGAACGCAGCGAATAACGGGATGAGTACGAAGTGGCGATGTCGTTCACTCAAAAGGAACATTGTACGAGGGCGGGGGGTGATTAGGTGATTAGTGAACGTCCTCCATTCAAATCTGCACCTGTTTATGTACGGGATATATAAAATCCGGTTGCCATAAAGAGGTGTATCGCACTCCATCCTTTCTGAGCGTTTGGGGTACTGAGCCCTAACGAGAACATACCGTCACGACAATCGAACTGCAAAGCCCATCTTGTCGACCCAAAGAGGAGTGTCTCAGTGAGAATGCTTGCATTTGAGTTCCAAATGATACCGACAGTGAAATCTATGGAATAGGCGTACAACGTTTGCATTGGATAACTGGAAATGGTTACTATACTTCTGAGAATCGATACCACTTCCCAAAAAGTCAACGTCGCTTTTTATCCTCGTCACCATGCGTGTCCTCTACACCCCTTTCTATCCCCAGTATTAGGTGGTTGGGAGAACCAAACATCATTGAATCATTCCCCGTCTCCCAACCTGCTTCAACCAGGGATTGAATGAAACCAGGTAGCGCTTCACGGGTCACCATCAACGTCGAGCGTAGGACATCCACTGGATCGGCATCGTCTCCCAAATCGAATAACCGTCGCGCGACTTCGATGCCATGGATCCAAGCCTGAAGTTGATCTATTGAGCGGTACCCGTCCTTGAAGCAGACCGAAGTAGTAACGCCATAACCATTCCCACGAGCTATAAATAGGACATAGCGCTCGTCCCCAAAGACACATAGAGCTGATGCGATATGTTCCGCAGTACATTGGGATGCGATACGTCGGAATGACGTCCCAAGAACACAGCGACCTATTTTGCGCCCCGTGGGGGCTTCCCGTAGGCTAGTGGGAACCCCGAATAGCATCTCTTTGGAAGCGACGCTGACAGGAGTGAGAGCCCTCGCGCTGAGGGTTCCATTCTGCGCTTTGAAGCTAGTCCAAAGGATGCACGCACGTTGCCTGTTGAGCGTACGGAGAACCACGGAGCGGACGGCGAAGTAGTTGAACAGCAGGTGGGCAGCGACCAAAACAAGAAGTGCCGTATACGTCAACGCAGACGTGTCGATGTAAGGTATGAGAAGCGTGCCGAGCTGTAATTCGTCAATGAAAAGGTGCGGACGACAATTCGGTCCATACCAACATCCCTGACAGCCCAATAACGGTCTCCCTGCTTGCATCCTTCGCGCTGACTTCACCGACATCACCCTTCCCGGTCAACGGTGACGCAAAGTGGTTCGTGAGCGCCGCTTTCGAGCCACCTGCCACGAGTGAACACAGCGACCTCATGCCACCGCTCAAACACAGCACAATTATTTGTAATGTAGCACCCGACGGGAGAGCTGACCAATACCTCGAAGGATCAGTTGATCCGATGAACGGCACGACGGTGTCTAACACCGTGGACGCGTCATTGAATACATCAGCAAGATATCGGAAAGTTTTCGTCTCCGGGTAGAGTGATGTTCCGAAATAATACGCAGCGAGAATAGCTGATAAAAAGAATTCAGCTTTCCTTGGCTTTAGATAAAGTGTTTCAGTCATGAACCACGTACTCGTGAAGCGGGAGAAGGCATCTTTCAAGACCGTCAATAGGAGTGCGTAGGTTGCCGAGGCTGATGCATCACCCACGCCAACACCTTGTGCGGATGCAGATTAGTGTCATGTGAGGAGAATGAAGTGAAGGAGGGCATACCTTCCAAGGCACCACGAGAAGCTAAAAGGCCCGACAGCGAGTTACAAAACGCTTGTAGCCCATTGTAAGTTTGATACCTGTCAAATTACACGATAATTTGTCTCAATGCACACAAAAATTGTGGTTAGGCGAAACACACGCACTTGAGATAATCTGAGGTGTTCAAGGTAATTTGTTGATCTCAGCTTCCACGCCACTTAAAAGAGATACACGTTACCTGGAGAAACGCTCGAAGGATAGCCGGCCGGAAGAAAGAGGTCAGAAAGAACATGGTATAAGGACCCCAACCCGGTGGATGTTGTGTTCGAGTTCCGAGAGGATGCGCTAGAGAGGGTCTACGACGGCGCTGATCAGCACTCTATACCCTTGGAAAGCATCTTTCTCGCGTACAATTGACCGCGTTTGGTCGTTTTGAGTTCCTCACCTTGGGAGCAGCATCAAAAGTCGTGTGCCCTATTGCCCACGCCGGTCCAACGGGTACTTTGTACACGCGACCAGTATCATCCTGCTCAACCACGACGGACGCCTTGGCTACGTTCATTCTGCTGGTCTCGAGTCGCCTGTTGAGTGAAACCTATCCGAATACGAATGAGTTGCGTGAACAAGATGATAGCATGTAACGTCTACTCTATGTACGATGTAAGTCTGGGAAACTCAAGTCGGAATTTTCGCAGGCTTCGCTAGTATGGCGTTATGCTTGCGAATTTCGCGACCACGGTCAGTTACGGACGATTACCCCCCTTACCCCGTGGAACCGCACAAAAGCGGTACCGTAGAAATGGGCCCGACACTGCTCTATTCACAGCTCGAAAGATTTCGGTTGAGAGGCCAGCCCTACCTTGACCATGACGAGAGACACTTGTAACGATGGCCGGCCAAGGACGCCTGTTGGGCCTATCGAACTCATAGCGGACGTGTGGTTCATCATCATGAGCCTGCTGTCGCCCTCAGATGTCGTCCGTCTGAGCCATGTAAGTGATCCTATTTTCGATCGAGGTGGAATGACTGATAGCTGCCACAGACATGCAAGGCACTCTTCGAGTACTCTCAGTTTCACCACGTCTGGCAAAGTGCGCTCGCCAAACACCATTTCCTGCCCAAGAGCTACCCCCATCTCCGTCACGCCCCGACGAGCGTCATCCGGCGTCAACTCATCACCACCACACGTATCGATGCCGCATTCTCCCGGGGCGCCCTCAAACCCATTCGCAGTTACTCCTTTCCGCTCGAGTTCCCCGGTGTTTTTCAGGGAATGAAGTTTATACCTGGCGGCGACTGGCTCGTACTACTATTTCACAGTCGGACGCTCAATCCTATACGGCATTCAAATCTGTGTCTGTTCAAGCCACCGCTGATGGAGTTGAGTGCGACAGACGCGACCCCCGCTTCAGTGACGTTACAAAGTGAATGGTGCTGGCTGAATCTCGGTCCGCGAGATGGTCCGTACAAGTCATCGCGAGGTGACGATCTCATTCTTTTACGGACGTTTGTAAAGAACCAGTGGGTGCTACTCTATGTTTTCACCAAGCGGTTGATAATGAATTTTTTCATAGGTGGACTTTTGCAATCTGCCACTTAGATACGAAGACGCCGTCAGTCAAGATCGCATTTATGGTTCACACTGCGTTGCGGACGAGGAACTATATCGCTGTCGGAGACTACCTCGTTTATGGGTGGATCACAGATGACCGCAGACACATGCTTCGAATTATGAAGCTTAACAAAGACTATACCGAGGCAGACATAGATGTGATTGCAGAGATTGACTGCCCTTCAGGGAATGATGGAAGGCTGATGGTAAGCTCGACTCGCAACTTTGCCTGCTCGGCCGACGTTTATCATTCCACTCCAGGTGCGCTATGATTTGCGGCTATCTGGGAAGCAACCGAGGTTGCTGCTTATAACTACGCGACTGATGGCCGCATATGACATCTCCGATAACGCACTGGCAGCCGGTTGCCAGCCATCATCACCAAAACTACCAACTGTGTGGAAGTATGTACCGGAACACATTTCTTTCGGCCGAATACTGCACATATTCCACGAAAGCGCAATCGTGACACTGTACGAAGGCAAGGTTCGGTTCGTTTACCCCGAAATGGACAATCCAGAACACAACGCGAAAACGCTAGCCACCTACCAAGTATGTGATTACTTTGTTTTCCACGTCGGAATGGGTACCTATCGGATGCCACTGCACCCAGTTCTCTTCTCCAATACCATATAGTGTCAAGTATCCGGCAGTCTTGACCTCACAGCGGATATTCTGGCCACTGCGTTTCCCCATCGCACTCTCTGGCCCGATGGGCTCAAAACACCTTCTCGAAGCAGCGATGCTTCCTGCCCCAAGTAATGAGGAACGCAAGATCGATAAAGTACTGGTCGATCATCACGAGACCGCTCCCGAGAAGGATAGTCTAGCGTATGATGCACAAGATTGGGATGAACTGTCGGGAAAGCTGTGTGTACGGTATGTGAGGAGCAAGTACCCGCACGAGTTCTCTTGGAGAAAGACGAGCTGGCGTATCACTATCTTGGAGATGGTGTAGTAACGACCACTGTGGTACTAGTACATGGATTTGCGATTGTAATAATGTGTTTAATATGGTTTTGCGACGGCATCGACCTCGCTAACGTTTGCAGTGCAGGATTACCTGGTGCCTCTCAGATGAGATTTCTACAGTCTAAGAGCACAGGCACGTTTCCAGATGACATCAGACTTGTCTTGGTTCACCCAAGTCGTTCCGCTTTCAAGCCGGAGGACTGGTATCGCTTCTTAGGCTTTCGATGCGTGGGGTTAGCATCGATGATCCAAGAACGGTGAAGGGAAGGATGGAAAGGAATTATCGAAGCTGAATCAGACGACTCGTAACCTCTATGCGTGAGAATAACAACCTTTGCCGCTAACACTGCGTGGAATCGCCGAACCAGCCTCGAATCTTGCACGACTCTGTTCTGAATCTACAAAGACATCAAGACACATACCCGGGGGCTATGACAGGCTCGGCGTCTGGAATTTGTTACTGACATTCAACAGCACTGGACGAAGAGATCAGTTTATGAAGACTGAGGCTAGTAACAGATCAATTACACTATATACCAAACTTTTCGTCGTGAGTGTCTACTTCGAGGTCAATTAGATCTGAATACAGCTTGCCAGTATCTGACGGAATGCTAAGGCATACATTAGTGGGACAAGTGAGGAAGGAAACTACGAGGTGGACGTACTCGATCATATTGTACGTATTGAAACGAAGAAGAGCGATTAGCAAGGAAGCAATTCAGGCTTTTGAATTCAGGCCGAGACAGCGATCATAACAGGCCTGGATTCCTCGTGGAGCGTGAGCTTGTCAAGGGCATCTTCAAAGTGGTCACCGTCCGAGTCCGAGTCCGAGTCCGAGTCCGAGTCCGATTCTTTCTCTTTCTCATTTCCCTCTGACTCTTCATCATCATCTGGAGGTTCGTCTTCGAAATCGAGCTGTCGAAGTGAAACAGAGTGGAAGAAATTTGGTGAATACCGTGTTCAACTATGTTTCCAGGAAAGAATGCGTACGGGGTCATAAATGACACGGATGATCAGACTACAGCTGGGACACGTCGCGATATCTTCGTAGTTTGCGAGTTGCACCCGCGAGATCTCGAAACGATCGCCGCAAGGGCAAGGGTAGTGGTAAACACCTTTTTCTTCATCCCAGCTCATGTCTTCGATTTCAATCTCGTCGTAATACGCGCCCATCGTGAACAATAAAACGACGAGGTGGTGGTGGTCTGCAAAGGGGCGAATCGACTGCAGTTATCTGACTCAGCTAATGTGACATTTCCATTTTGGGCATGTGTAACTTTGACAGCCATGATACTATAATGCGATGGCAGCTCTGAGTGCTCCTCATCGACTATGGAACATGGGCCTATGGTGGCTTTCTTCTGGAATACGCAAGGATTCTCGTCAGAGTGACCACACATTAAACTTCCCGAGAGTCAAGCGACATCCGCTCCATGTTTACGAGTCCATTGACGGATGGCCTTTTGCATCTAGTAACTCGTGACATGCATCTAGCTAAGACCTCCGAGACTCGGTCTGTGTGGATTCTCAGCAAGAACTTGTGGTAAGCGTATGTAAATCTCTTCCATGGGCTGAAGAGCTTCACTTCAGCCTGCGCACATGACGTACTTGATTCAAGCACTGCCTGAAAACGGGTGGTTTGTTTCCTTACTTGACCAACACGCCTGTCGCAAGAACGTTAATTGGTGGTCTTCGATGTGCAATCGTGCGAACACGTCAGTGCATCGCGCTCATGGTTCTTCGACAGATGTCCCGAAGACGTACAGCTGTCGCTGAGATTACTGGTTGAGGACTTCTCCGATGCGCATTTATACTGGACACATATATAGCGTGGGCGAAGCTTTCACCCCCATTCTTCCTTTCTCTTGCAGATGTTTTCTTCTCCACGCAAGTATGGCACCCCCAAGGCCACCAACTCGCCTCCTAATGATGCCGTCGACAATGTATTGCCATCCGATTCGCCCCAAACAGTAGCGGACACAGACTTACCCGAGGGTGGTATGGCGGCCTGGTGTACGGTATTCGGAGCGTAAGATCATATTGGTCATCCGTGTCAACGTATTCCGACCAACTTTCTGACAGTTTTCTTGCCCAGTTCTGCGGAGCAGGGTGAGTGTTAAATGATCGACGTGCTTTTCTGCTGCTTACATTAACACAGGTACACAGCTGCCTTCGGCGTGTATCAAGGTATGGTTTCTTTGTAGCATAGGCCTGCGATGGCTTGATTGGCGGCAATGCAATCAGCTTTCTATTCTCGACAGTATCTTCAAAACGAGAGTTCATCAGCTGTCTCGTAAGTAAAATCGGTTGTATCACCTTTCCCAATACCAATTTCCTTCCAGATGGATCGGAAGCTTGGCAATATTCCTAGGGACCGCGATGGGCCCGATATGCGGCCCACTATTTGACAATGGATATTTGTGAGACTGATTCTGCCTGTCGCTATGGTAAATTCTCATTACCACTGTTAGCTACCATGTCTGGATCACCGGTGCCGTCCTTCAATCTATTTCTCTTTTTATGTTGTCCCTGGTAGAGGCAGGACTATACTATCAGGTATTGTTCTCTGAAGGCGGATTCTACTTTGAATAATACTCGTTCGCTAGGTCTTGCTAGCTCAGGGACTCGCATCTGGCATTGGCCAAGGGTTAATGTACGTCCCAAGCTTTGCCATTCTCTCCCATCACTTCAACCGTCGACGCACAATCATGATGTCTGTCGTCACCTCTGGCGCCGCCCTCGGTGGTGTCGCAAACACTATCATGTTGAACTACTTATTGAATGGTCCCATCGGATTCAAGATGGGCGTACAAATCAGCGCAACATTTATCACTGCATTACTGTTTATGTCATGCATCCTCGTACGTCCTCGGTATAGCGCCGTGCGTCAAGAAGAAACATCCGTCAATTTCTGGAAAGCGACGAAGAGATATTTTACGGAAGTACCTTCGCTTTTGACGATCATCGGGTATGGACATTTTAATCACTTTTTCCTACGTGTCATTGACGATCATCTCGTGCTAGGTTCACGCTCTTCCAAGTCGCGTACATGTATCCCTACTTTTATTTTCAGGTAGACTCTCTTCGACATGGGTTGAGTGCTTCCTTTGCCTTCTACTCCGTGCGTCCTCGTATTGTGTTGCAAACCACACCGGACTCACGATAACTCAAACAGGTTGTTATCATCAATTTAGGCAGTTTCATCTCCCGGTTCATCGCTGTTATCGTGCTGCCGTACCTCGGGGTCGTCGACTTGACCATCATGACGAGCATCGTATGCACCATCTTGATCATTGGTATGATTTGGCTTGGTTCGGTGGCGAGCGTGGTGGTACTTGGAATGTTGTATGGATTGATTTCAGGGATGAGTGAGTGTCGCGTTTCTGTGCTGTGGACGCTTAACTCTTGGCCACTACAGATGGCGCAATGATGGCGCCCATGTTGGGACTGACGTCAAACCCTGCAGAGATTGGGTGCGTCCTGCCGCGCATTTGGCCCGGCTCGTGTATAGAGTAACACCCCGGATTGCAGGGTAAGATTGGGCGTCGGCTTTGCGATCGCAGGTTCGTCGCTGCTATTCTTTTCTGGAATGACTCACTGACCATGAGGTTCGGTCCGTTTTACCTCAAGGCATCGGTGGCTTAGTTGGTAAGCAGGTGTTCATGTATTCATGTTGTCGATCGCCACGGGAACAATGTCTCTCATTTATGTAGGTTCCCCGATATGTGGGGCCCTTTTGACGGGGCGCTATCTCTGGTGGGCGCCTGCGCTCTTTTGTGGGGTATGTTTGTCTCCGACGTTGGAGTATGGTTTGCGTTGCCAGGTTGGTTCATGTCTTCTTGCAGGCGATCGCATTGGTGAGCGTGGCTCTGTTTATCGGCGTACGTTTCTCGCTCGTCCACGCGGGTATCGCTGGAGCGTGGAGGTGTACGAATGACGGAGGGAAAGGAGCGATCGGGAGGACAGGCGACGCTAGGAGCGAGGGTAAAAAGAAGAAGGTTGCGGGGAAAGCGTGAGCAATATCAAAAGGTTGTACGTCTATGCCTTCTAGAGGAATCTGGAAACCAAGTGACGGATGACAAGGTTAGATTATAGCTTGTTTTGATCGAGGGCAAGGAGTCGCAGGTTCGTCGGTACATTGCGGTAGGATGGATTAGTATAGCATCGCGTCCCATTAGAGTGACGTTGGATCTTCTTCCGACTGCGCGTGGGCAATCGCATGACAGTTCACCTCGGGCCATCGGCGAACGTACGACATATCAAGACATCAAGGTATGGAAGCTGGAGCTGCAGCAAAAACACAACAATACGATTAACTTTGCGTGTTACATACAATCATATGATCGATCTTGGTAATCTAGCGCTGATCCTGGAACAAGCTTCCTGTAGCATTAGTACATACCAGAATTCACTTGCACCACTCAAGCTTGGATAAAGTTCCAATACTGCGTCGGGTTCCCATTTCCGGCAGCGAGAACCACCAATCGTCCCGGAGCTGCCGTTTCTTGGTCGAGGTCCCAGTAGAATGCTCGGTTTAGACTCTCTATTCTGAAAGCAAACAAAACTGTTCAGCATGCGATGGTAGGCGACGAGGGAAAAGATACGAACGTATATAGTCCTTGACTGGGTTGATACGTGATGCTCCATCGAAAAGAGCCGGGTTGTGCTTGGATGTAATCACCAGCAGCGATACCCACAACGTCGAGCCTCGTCTGATACGGTGATATGCTCTGTTCCGTGCCGGCATCGCTGGACACGTTCCACTGTAGGGTAACATGATCAAACCAGGTTTCCCGATCGAAAACTCCAAAGTTGCACTGACAATTTGAAAAGATGAACCATCGCTAGTGTTGACGAACAAGTTCGTGTTTTGATTGGGGAAGGTGAGATAGAGCGGCACTGACCCAGAGCTAGCAGCATTGTTGACGATGTTATAAAGTCCTGGACTGACTGCGGGGGCGGACATCGAGAAGATGAGGTGGTGGTGGTGCAGAGGTCAAGAGAAGCGGTTTATATTCTGTGCCAATCGTCTTTGGATTTGACGCTCGACAGCCCTTCTCAGCCTCGTCGTCTTCAAAATGGAGCTGTCCGAAACGAAAGAGGAGAAGCAGCTATGGATATTAAATTTGACTGCAACCGTGCGTTCTAGATCATAGATGCCCCGAGGGATCTCAAACGGTCACCGCGGACATGTTGATGAGGAGTAGACGGTCTCTGCCTGGACCCGCGTGATCTGAGTCGCAAGGGGAGTGCGCCGGGGTCGCGTCAGCATTTCTGCTAGAATGAACAACACCGTCTACGAAGGTTGTCGAAGACCCCGAGGGTCCTCGGAGGCACCCATCAAGGAAGGGATGTAATCTTTGACAGACGTCGGGTTTGAATTCGTCACGGATGTATCTGTCTGAAATGAAGAGAATCGCCACCTTCTCAATACTTTATAACGAGGAACGAGAGAAACGGAATATAGATGTGTATAGCCCTCGAATCGGCTGATAGTTGATATTCCGCCCACAAGCGCGACTTCTGGATCGCCTGCAGCAACGTGATAGGCGAAACTCGTATAACATGAAGATACGGCTTACGACGTGCCAGCGCCGCCGGCCACGGTTCACTGCGGGGAACATGGTCAAAAAACGGTCCCCGAAGGAAAGCTACACTGACATTTTGAGAAGTTATCCCATTTTTGGCATCGATACTCAAACCAGCGTCTCGCACTGGGAGAAAGTAAGAATGAGATCCGTGGACATTGAAATTTCTTGAAAACTTAGACCTCCGCATACACGCGGTGGTTTAAGTCGTGGGACAATGTTGATGAGGAATCAGCGGCTCAAAGCTCGGTATGATGCGATGACGGGACTCAAGTCTGGGGAAAGGCAGGGATAGTGACGGTTGTAGTGCTTGACTTGCGTCTGGCCTTGCGCAGCGTGGTGACTTCTACATTTTCCGCGATGGGACGCGCTCACTAACGAACTAAGAGTACTGCGGATGGCGGCTCGGAACTTGAATATTTACAGCTTCGACGAAGAGACAATCCAACAAACAAAAGCGGGCGTCTTTACTTCCGACAGAAAGGTGAGAAGGGAGGCTTCGTCAATGAATGAGTCGAATGTTTTTGCGGGGCTATGTAAATTATGGTGCACATCACGTGGTGACTAAGTAGGAAAGTACAGTCGAAGCTGTGACAACCCATACCTCTCGGGATAGGCCCCGGAGTATGGCTTATGGGAGAGTATGAGTTTTGACTGGGGTTGGGAGCACTGAAAATGAGCTTTGGGGAATGAAAATTGTATGAGTTATGGGTTATATCAGCTTCGACTGTAGCGAAGGTCCGCGGGAGGTTCATTTCACTCAATGGACCTCGTGACGAAATTGGCAACTTTGAGGGAGGTTTTCAGAAGACAATTGGCCTCTCTCAGCAGATTGACTTGTGCCGTTGATAGTACATACATTGCACGCGTATCTCTCCCGAACTTACTGGCACTCCTAAAACACATCACGCTACTTCGACTAGATACACTCCTCCCCGTTTAAGCAGGCCTGAAGTTCCAGAGCTGTGAAGGTCCCCCATTTCCAGTAGCAAGGGAGACAAACACCCTCGCAGTCACTGGCCCCGCGATATCCCAGTGGAGTGCATGGTTCACACTCGTGATGCTGAGAGCCAATGAAACCTTTCAATCCGCATGATCAAGACGGCAAAGGGGGAAAGCACGAACATGTAGAGACCGGACGCATCCAAAGTGATGCGCCAGGTGCGAAGGTTGCTCCTGGCCTGGATGAAATCGCCTGCACGCTCTCCATCGGCGAAAAGATTTGTGGTCAACGCAGATATAGTGTAGTTCCCAGCGGACGTGACATCCACGGTCCACTGCAGGCGACATCATTGAGGTTTCATGCTCGACACTCGACGAAAAAACTGACCATTTGAGAAAAAGCGTTGTTGGCTGGATTGAGAGTCAGGTTGTCATTCATGTTATTGAAAGTGAGGAAGAGGTCCGCTGCGCCAGGGCCGCGAGCAGCGTTGACGATGCGATAGGTGCCAGGTTCGAGCGCAGACATCGGTAATCGCAAAAGATCGGTGATGAGTGCAGAGGACCACGGGTGGGCTTTTATATGACCGTCTGCCCATATTGTCACCCGTTTGGGCTTGTGCCCGACGGCCATATTCAGCCTCGCAGACAGAGGGAATGTCCCTTTGGGGAAGAGTCCTTAGCGAAGTAGCGACTGGCTCCTCCCATTCGCTCGAAAAAAAATATCGGCGGAGAGGCAGTCTTCACGACCATGAGAGATCTAGCACCATGAGGGCAACGCACGTTGCACATAGTTATCGAACCTCTTGCCAATCAGATCACAGCTCAATGCTTTATGCAGCTCATCATCGATGCATCCTCCGCGGCCAATGTACCGTAATTTTTGCCAGAGGACCACAAACGGGCGTGTGGGCAAGTGTCACTGGCGAAACTCTTTTTACTATGTGGAGTTTGGACAGGAGAAAGTACAGCGAAAAATGGGCGCTCACCAAGTGGAAATGGAAGGGAGGGAGTTGAGCGGCCACGAGGAAGCTCAATCCCGGCCCCCGCAGAAAATTTATCACCAAGTGGAGATAATCAGAAGATGGTTTAGCAGGGGTTTCTTACCAAGTACAGACAGAACTAGAATCACGTCTGGGCTCCGAGTGAACCGGGAAAGGGAAGCAACCTTGTAATTGATGCGGTGCTTGCTCGAAGTAGGATTTGCGTTGACGATTCAGTGTGGAGTGTGTTGTCGACGGAAATAACATCGAAAGACTCGCTTTCGAAGTGACCAATGCGCCGGTTTTTCGGGTCCCGCGAGACGCGGACGACGGGTTCAGCATTCGCTGCGCCGCATGACTAGAGTGGTGGAAATCCTACTGTGAGGCAAGCCAGGGCGAGGCGAACCTTGAAACCAAATCTACCAGTACTTACGTCTATCAATGGGTTGTCCCCACAGATGGATTTGGTCACCAGTCAGATCCAGTGGCTTGAACTACACCGTGCCTTTTCTGTGCACCCTTGCCTAGTACCCGAATGGCAATTGAAAGTTTGAGATATTCACTGATGAGGTAAGGAAGACTCAGTCCTTATCAGCACGTGATGAATTTCCCCCACTTCGTTCTTCTGCTCCCATGGTAAATAGGTGAAGATTCAACAGAGTCGAAGGCCTGGTAGAATCTGGAGAAAGAAACTACTACGATTGACATCACGGCGATGGAACCAGTAAGTACCATACTTTCACCTGCCGTCGCAAAATCACTTGCACCCTGGTCCTCTGGTTCTATTCTCTTAGCGCTCGAAAAACGGTAATATTGGTTAGCTCAAGATACGTATAATCACCGACTAAAGAAACCGCTGCTCAAACTTGTTAGACCGATGTCCTCACTTTTCCGGAGTCAGCTCGTCGGAGCACGGAAATGCAACAGAGTTCTCATACGATTTGTTTTGTGTGCCAGCCTGTGGGTGAGTTCTGTAGGGCTCATGGCGCATATTACCCCAACTCAAACAACTCAAACGAGCTGCTGTCACAGGGCCTATTTCGCAGGAATGTCAAACAATAAGTCACAAGTCGAAGCCAAAAGCCACCAGGAGAGCGCAGATCATACCAGAAGTTCGCGGGGAAAGCTTGTATATTCTCGTCTATCTCCACTTGGTAAGTCACTTTCTTCAGAGACGCTTCAGCCTACTTCTGTACGTCTCAACTTGGGAAAAGACATCTGCTGAACTTCCTCTGCCACACTTCTCATTTGTGGTCCTATGGCCAAACTCCGATACATTGGCCGCGGAGGATGCATCGATGATGAGCCGCGTAAGATATTGAGCTGCGATCGGAGTCGCAAGAGGTTCTATGACTGTGTGCAACGTGCGTTAACCTCATGGTGCTAGTTCTCTCATGCTCGTGGAGGCTGCCTCTCCGCCGATATTCTTTTCCGAACGAAGAATGGAAGAGGCCAGTCGCTACTTCCCTGAGGACACTCCTCCAAAGGGGCATTCCCTTGGTCTGCGAGGCTGAGTATGGCCATCAGGCACAGGTTCAAGTAGGTGACAATATGGGCAGACGGTCATATAAAAGCCCGTCCGTGGTCCTCTGCACCCATCATCGATCTTTTGCGATTACCGATGTCTGCACTCGAACCTGGTACCTATCGTATCGTCAACGCCGCTCGCGGCCCTGGCGGAGCGGACCTCTTTCTCACTTTCAACAACATGAACAACAACTTGACTCTCAGTGAAGCCAACAACGCCATTTCTCAGATGGTCAGTGCTGCGGTGTCGTCGAGTCGTCCGTGAAACCTCATTTGACAATGTTGCCTGCAGTGGACCGTGGAGGCCGCCTCCAACGGCAACTACACTATATCTGCGTTAAATACAAGCCTTTTCGCTGATGGCGAGCGTGCAGGCGATTTCATCCAGGCCAGGAGCCACCGTCGTACCTGGCGCATCACTCTTGATGCGTCCGGTCTCTACATGTTCGTGTTTCCCCCCTCGTCGTTTTGATCATGCGGATTGAGAGGTTTCATCGGCTCTCAGCATCACGAGTGTGAACCATGCACTCCACTGGGGTATCGCGGGACCAGTGACCGCGAGGGCGTTTGTCTCCCTTGCTACCGGAAACGGGGGCCCCTCGCAGCTCTGGAACTTCAGGCCTGTTTAAACGGAGTAGAGTGAATCGTCGAGTCGTCTAGTCGGGGTAGCATGAGGTGTTTGGAGTGCTAGTCTTGAGAGAGATGTGCATGTAATGTATGTACTGTGAACGGGCTGTGAATGCACGAGTCAGTCTTGGACATTTGTTATTCGAGAGATTGAGCCATGGGAATATCGACCTCCCTTTTCCCTTTCTCCTTCCTTGCGACGTCATTATTGCTTGACAATGTGCGGTGCGAACTAAATAAGTTTTGTTCCTGAGATACCAAGAGTGGGTCCAACATCCAACATTTTTCAAGTTCGATGTCATATTACCACCATTCAGATCTTCAAGACCAACTAGATACAGTAGATGCAGAAACGGCCTGGATCTGCGTTGTGTGGGATCCGAAACATCGGAGACAAAAGATATGGAACCTGGTGAAATTCCTCTGGCCCGACCCCGACACGGATGCTCTCCCACTCCACCACGGTGCAATACTAGGATGCGGGAATATCACCCCACCCACACACGACGACCCCCCCCCCACACCACAACAACGGGGCGCCGCGCGCCTCAAAAGGATACTCATCCCTGAGTCTGCACACTTGATCTGGGTTCTCCGATGCGAATGGGTAATAGCGGGTAAGACCCACTCAACCGTTGCAATTACCTCACGATAGATCCATCTCATCATGACCCGACTTGACATCGACCGCCGACTGGCGAAAAGCAACAGGAAACCACAATCCAGAAACAGAGTACTACATACCTGGACCCCCGTACTACGTGATAAAAACTCCCTGCCACCAGACTGGCATACCAACCTTGAGGTTTTAGTGGGTATCAATCTACCTGATGAAACCGGGGACACCAGATAGTGTACGGAGCCCCACACACCCTGCATATGCAGGGCGTGCGTAAGAGCATTTCCCCTTGGACCGGAGCTCCCTGCGACCTCCGCCTTAGCGTATTTTGTAGGACTAGACTTGTCAGTTGCTACAGAATAACAACGCTTGTCCCAAAAAAAAAGAAACATCGGAGAGTGGATCACTGTCTCACGGCTGAAACAAGCCCTTTGATGTTCTTAGTTGGCAATGAACTGCGCACCAAATAAATCGTTGTATGGAGTCACTGACACAAGCACCACCGCACTGTGTAGTACAAGCAACCACCCGTCATCAGTGCTATCCACCTTGAAACCAGATATGGAAAAGTCTGATCGACGCTCCGAGGCCTTTGCTCAATATTTTCCTGCCTGGCTCTACTTGGTAGGAGGCTTCCGCTGCAATTTCTCCCTCCGTCTACACTCAGTAAATAAAAGACCTTTGTAAGCCCTTTCGTGTGTCCAGTTGTTAAGAGGGACCTAAACCTTCTCTCTTGGTCTTCCGGCCGAATTCGGAAATAATGAGTTGTGCCACCATAGCATCGAGGCGCGAGTCGGACGGCAAGAGGTTCAATGACCATGTGGAGTGGGTGTTGGCCTCGTGGTGTTAGAATTCTGATGTTCATGAAGATGGCCCATCTGCCGATACTTTTCCCGTTGAAGAACGAAAGTGGCCAGTTGCCACTCCGCTGAGGTGCCAATGTGGGATAGAGGGACACATAAAAGACGACCCATTGACCTCTGCACCCCTCCATCTGTGACTCACAATGTCCAACCGACTCCAGCCTGGAACCTATCGCATCGTCCGCTCGCGGAACAGACCTCCTTCTCGCTTTCGGCAATGCAAACAATAACTTGTATGTCGCTCGCGACAATCATGTGGCTTCTCAGGTAGTAAGTTTTGTCGAATCCTGTCCGTGGACCATCCGTTGACAATGTTACCTGCAGTGGAACGTTGCTATCGACGATGGAGGGAACTAAGTACACCATATCTCCGCTCGACTCAGGCTTTCTTGCCAATGGTTCCCACGCAGGTGAATACATCTTCGCCAGCCTCATCCCTGCGGGATGGTGACTCACATTTGACGAGGAAACAAAGCTCTACTTGTTTGTATTTTTCCCTTCTCGTCATCTTGATAACGCGGATTGAAAGGCTTCATTTGCTCTCAGGGTCACTCGTCGCGCTCGCGTTCGGAAACGGGGTCGTTTCGCAGCTCTGGAATTTCAGGCCTATCTATGTTGTGTGGACAAACCGTACAAGCACCTCTGAGCTGCAGTAGGGTGAGGTGTTCTTGAAGTGGCGAGGTTGAGTCACGACGATGTCGTTTCAAATGTATTTGCTGTACAGAAGATGTCAGTGGAATGAGTCAGTCTTGGAGTCTGCTATCCGGGAGTCGAGGTCATCACAAGTACTGGCTACTGATACCCTATAGTCGATCGAGTTGTGCGTGTTGCCTGCCAATGGTAGACCTGCGCTATGCTAGAAATGACGGCCCGGGGTGCATATGAACAAGAATGATGGTGCTCACATTACTACTGAACAATCAACTAGAATAGACGTCCACAGGAGTGATGCAGCGAATACATGCTAGTGAGGCCTTGAGGTACAGCACATGTCTGTTGCATCCAAAGATCGTTGGGTGTGTACATCCTCGCGGACTACCGATACTGCCCCGATAACACTCACAAGCGCAGATGTGGGCGTCTTGGTTAAACACTGCTCATGTCTGGTACCGTAGTTGTCATACGGTGCCTTCTTTTTCTTTTTTTCTTCTCTTTTTTTTTTTTGGGGGGGGGGGGGGGGGGGGGGGCTTGGGGGTCTGTCCCTTTCCATCTCTCTTGGCGCTTCCC
>JBBPMA010000814.1:0-16755 GCA_038090075.1 Xanthoconium purpureum | reverse complement strand
GAAAAGTAACAATCAGTGACATAAGTTTGTCACTGAAAAGAAGTGTACTTCACTGATTTCTACTGACAATGGTGCTGATTATCAGTGAATCAATCATTGATTATCATGGCATTCACTTCCCCTGGTGGTCGCGGTACCCATTTCGCGGATCGTGGGGGGCGATGCGCGCTGGCGCCGCGATTGGACGTAAACGGACGGTTATAGTGTCATGCTCAGAACGCGACGTCTCCGCACCTCGGAAGCCCATTGGTAAGATCGCTTCTCACCAGCTTGACAGCGAATCTTGGAAAAGCTGTACGAGAAGAGAAGGGTGGGCAAATGTTCCATCAGTACGTTACGAACTTGGATGACCCGTCGTGGAAATGAAAAACGGTATCACTATCAGGTCTAACCCCACTGGCAGCGGTAGAGATGCGGATCGAAGCATCGATAGCTGATTAAGTATTGGGACGAGCCGGGAATCTGGAACGACGTCGCCTGTCTGCCGGGCCACTGGTAACAACTTGCAGGCGTCAGCCTCATGTCTCACCGCCGAGTGACAGACAGACGTACAAGTCAGACCAACGTCAACGGAAACACCGCAATGGCGAATCGATAACCGCACGCCGGCGCGATGCACATCCCCAGAGTTCCCCCTGCTTTAACGAAAGGGAGATTCTGGGACCTGGCGGTGGGAAAGGGAGAAGGGAAGGGAAGGGAAGGAGGGAAGGAGGGAGGTAGTGCGACGGACAGTTGAAACAGGACATTAATATTTATGACAACGCCGAGGGTCGGGCCAAAGCCCAGTCTAGGCCAAAAAAGTGACCAAGCGATTCATGATCTGTACACCTTGCGGTGCATCACTCCCCAAGTAATTTACATATCAACACCGTGCACATTTATACGGCGGGCAAAAAGTCAAGTACATCATGTATACACCGATATTCAAGAAAAAATTTCGGGTTAAAAGAGGGGCAACTCGAGTTGGAGGAGGGAGAGGAAGAGACGAACGACATCGTCAAGTACGAATATGTTTCCAAGAGCGACCATGCACAAAGAAGGGAAGAGAAAGAGAGCGAGTTCAAGTGAGGGCGCGGAGCGTCTAGGCGGGAATAAGTCAAGGTATCATCAAGGTATCGTTACAAAAAGAAAGCGCATGGGTATTAGGAGAGAAAAAGAAAAAAAAAAAGAGAGAAAGAAAGAACGTCCCACCAAGACTCCCCTGTCAGTGTCAGTGTCAATCTCCCCTCGATACGACACACGTGGGTCAAGATATCGAAAACTTATAAAGGGCGGTTCCCCTCGATCTGCGTCGTACAAAGCCACGTCAGCCCAAACCCCAATCCATCGCCGCGCCAGAGACGCAACGAAAAACGAAAAACAACGTACCACGCAGCCAAAACCGATCCCCTTCATGCACCCCATTTCAACAGCCCCTTGAGCGCCGCCTTGAACTTGGATTCCCCGCCCTTGTGTTTCGTCGCGCGGTCGCGGTCGCCTCGAATTAGCGCCTCGAGGTCGACGCCACCCTCGCGCGCACGCATCGCCTTGGCCTCCTCGATAAACTTGAGCGCGGCGTCACCCGCACCAGCAGGCGCCGTCTGTGGCCGATGCCGTTTCTTCACCTGCTGTGGCGGTGGCACCGACGATGGCGTCGTGATCACCACATCATTCATCGCCATCGCCACCGTCTTCGTCTTCGTCTCGGTCCTTGTCGACGTCGTGACAGCATTGAAGTGCACGTGATTGGAGCTCTGGGTCTGGTTGGCCCTCGCAGGCGAGATATGGACACTGGCAGCAACGCCAACAGCGGCGGGCACTGGCACCGACGTATGCCGCTCGCTCTTTCGTTTCGCACCGCCTGTTCCGTTGTCCCTTTCACGGTGGACCGCAGATGGCGTGTTCGACCCCACGCGAGAGTATATCCCCAAGGCCGGCACAGGTACCGTGACAAGCGGGACCGTAAACATGGGATGCATCCCTTCGAGATCCGGATCGCGCATGAGCGACGGCGAGAACGAGCGCGAGGACACAGGGGACGTCGGTCGATGGCCACACAACACGCACATGTGGAGATCCTCGTCCCCATCCGAATCACTCTGCACCACCGACACCACCCAATCCCGTTTATTATCACCCACAGGCGGCGGCGACTCGGAGCGCGACGTCGAGCCCGACGATGTGGTCGAGGCGGGAATGGTGCTGAAGGAGAGGTACGATCCCGAAGTCTCTGTCACCGTCGTCAGCGTGGAGCTCGCCGTACCGGGACGCGACCCAGGGTGCGGGTTCGGGCGCAAGTGCCACTCGTCCTCCTCAGATATATCGCCCCATCCAGTGCCAGAACGCGCCAACGGACTCGGTTCCAGCTTCCGGTGCATGCACCTCGACGTCCTCCCCCCTCCCGACGAGTCCTCCGAGTCCTCCTCAGACGTATCAATATACGATTCCTTGAGTCCAGAGGGCCGGGGAACAAAGGATTCCCCAGCCCCGACGATGCGGGGAAACGAAGGGGTACAAGGGGAACTCGAGGTCGTTGCGGTGCTCCCATTGGTAATCAAACTCGACGTCGAATCACCTCTTCCTTCCCATTCGCTTTGCGGCGGTACACCTTCCATGGTCATCTCCTGCGCATTCAACCGTCGCAACATCGGCACTGACGACTTGGAGCCCCGCATAGAACCAGAGAGACCACCCGAGGATGCCAG
The DNA here is from genome assembly GCA_038090075.1 of Xanthoconium purpureum. Classification (NCBI taxonomy): domain Eukaryota; kingdom Fungi; phylum Basidiomycota; class Agaricomycetes; order Boletales; family Boletaceae; genus Xanthoconium; species Xanthoconium purpureum. Next base: position 14,071 of record JBBPMA010000814.1, on the reverse strand, counting down.
GGTGGTGAGATCGTAGACTACTGGCGAAGCGGGGACGAGGGTGCTCTGGCTGCCCTGTGTGATCGTACGAATGCTGGTCGAGGTGCTGTCAGTACCGGTCCTCTCAATGCCGATGACGCTTCCTTTGAACATGCCTTTGGGACTCTGAGCTGGAGCGTGCTCAACACGGGGAGGGGCGGTATTGGATTTATCGCGCTTGGGACGGTGAAAAGTGGGAGAGGAAAGAAAGGAAAAAGTGTATCTACGCCCTTTGGGTGGGCTGGGGGACCGAAAGGATTGGGATTCTGGACTCGGGACTGTCGTTCGCGTTGGCGTCGATGAGGGTGTATCGAGAATCGTTGTCTTGCGGAGCGTAGCATTGGACTTGGGTTTGGGGTGGCTGTCGACGTGAGCCGATCGGTTTGATATGGGAGAAGGTGAATGAGAAACAGGCGTAGGAACGGTGCTCTCATTAGGATGCACGAGGCCTTTGGTTGGTATCGACGCAGCGCTCTCACCAGCAGCCACTACGGAACCGACACCGGCCACACCCTTTCTATCGCTCGATCCTTTTGATTTCCACGGCAACAACGACGTGCGACGCTCCTGAGTCTGTTTTTGTGATGGTGTCTGTATCGGGACTTTTGTCTCCTTGACTGTTCGATCCGGCGCAGGCCCAGCTCCCACCACAGGCGTTGACGCACGTGCCGATTCAGGACCTCTCTTGGTCAATTTCCGTCGACGAGTCACCGGCGGTGGTGACACCTCAACGGTATCCGAAATGCGCACCGTCCGCACGTTGCGTTTCGCCTTGCGCTCGCCGTCCGAAGGGACTCCGTCGCCATTGGGCTGGGCGACTTCGATGCCCGTACGGGTGAGGGTGGAGGAGAGATCCTCGAGACTCTGAGTGTGAAGGACGGGCGTGCGTAGACCGTCCCCATCCTTACTCGCATTTCCGTTCCCCTTCCCGTGCACGCCGGTCACCTGACCCTGCTCCCCTTCTGGTTCGACATCGTAAAACAACGTGTGGCCACTCGCTTGGGAAGCCACGGAGAATCGCTTGCCGTCAGCTTGAGAGACGGCTGATAGACGATTCAGGGAAGCGTCTTCCTGGGACAGACGGTTCATGGCTTCGAGAAGGCTCAGTCGCGCGCCATTGGAGAGACGGTCGGGATAGGATTTGCGACGAGGACGGAGGCGAGGACGGGGGGATGGGGCAATGTCGGAATCGTCTAAGCCTTGGGGTCGAGGGGTGTCACCATCCGAAGTGGTCACAAAGGAATAAAAGGTGCCAGCCGAGGACTTGGGAGAGATGGGCGGATGGGCAGCGAGAGGCGAGGATCGAGGAGGGGTATTCGGACGCGAACGAGGTCGCTTCTGCTTGGGCGATGAAGGACGAGGGGACATGGAGGTTTGAGGGAGAGGCTTGGAAGGCGGGTGGTCGACCTGAGGCTGCGGTTGTGTACGGCGATCAGAGGTGTGATCACCGGGCGATGAGGGGGCCGGGTGAACGTCTTCTGGTGGGGGTGGTGACACCTTGACTACTGGAACCCCGTTGGAGCTCTGCAACGCCGAGATAGCGTTATCAATGAAGGTGACGCGATTCGAAGACGTTGGAGCAACCTTGTCTTTTCCATTTCCAGGAATCTCCTTGGCTTTTCGCTTGCGATATTCTTTGGCGCTGAGCGGCATGACGACTGCCGGGGAGGCCATGGCGAGCCTGGAGAATTTGGGCGTTTGAGCGGGGCCAAAGGGAGACGATGACACCCAATTTGAAGCAGGATCACGTGATTTTGAAGGAGGTTGTTTGGCGTTGTTGCCATCGGACTCTGGCGATGTCAGGCGTGGCGACGACCGCGAATAAGCCTGAGGAATCGTTGGGGAGAGCGCGTGGGGGGGCTGGGCGGGGAACGACGCTGAACGCGAGTGGCCGTGAGAGAGAGTACGTGCGCGGGGTGGAGGCGCGATGGACGTTTTCTTGGACGGAGTAAGATCGCCCTGCGACGAGGACGGACGACGGCCCCATGATTTCGTCAAGCGCACTGGACGGACCGAATGGCTCTGGGAACTGCTGTGACCCTGAGACGACGACGCCCCGTGGGCGTTGGTACTCGCCACCAACGACACGGATGACGTACTCGCCTCGCCGTCGGCCAACGCCAGAGCCGACGCCGAGCCGCTGGCGTTCCTCGAGCCATACCCCGAGGCGGAGGCGGAGAGAGAGCCTGTCTGAGATGCGATCGACGAGGAAGACGGTGGACGGGTGCGCGGGAGTCCTTGGGCAGTGTCAGGGTCATCGAGGTCGTTTTCGTGGGACTCCTCGGAGGCCTCTGGGATGACGGGTGGCAGGGTGGAAAGGACGGGGCCGGTGAGCGGCGACGAGCGCCACGGGCGGGTGTGCATCAACCCGCTGCCTGGGGGTGCCCAGGTCGAGGTAGCGCGCACAGTGCGGGTCTAGTGTCGAGTAAGCCTCACAACGTCCGGGGCGAACAGCGAAGATGAGTACTTGCCTGTGTTTGTACCATGGTGACTTGAACTGTGGCCATCGTGGTGCATGCCAAACTCGACGCGGTGGAAGAAAAAAAAACGAGTTGGAACGCCCAATTGAGCTTCGATAAGTACTCTCACAGCTATCTTGCAGGGAAGAAACGAAAACCTGAAAAGATCCGGGTCAGATGAGCGCGCGAACGCGGAGCTGCCTCGAGGCAGATCACTTTGTACCTGACGCGGCTAAGTTAGATCCCATCTTGCCAGCATCACCCGGGTCACATCGCCTCCACCGAACCCGACGGGTGGCAAACACAGCCAGTGTTTCATCTCTGATTTTCTGACAGACATTATCATATCATAGATAAGGTATGTCGGGACAACTGTCTCTGCGAGCTCGTCGGTCGATACTCTGATTGCCTCGGAGAGCCGCTCATTTCACAGCACAGCTCAGTGACACGGGTTTTGCTCGTGTTGTCGCCGCATCTCGTTCTCTCACAGGTCGGCCACCTCAACACCGACTCCTTGATCGCATCCGCGGCCATACGGTACCATACAGAAGCGCTCAGGCGCGAGATCCTCCGAACAAACGAAACACCCTCTCGCGATCCACATCACTACATACATCCACCGCTCTTATCCGCTTATTTAAACCGACCCTGAAATTCACCTGGCAGTGGCCTTTTGTCGCCGTGGTCCAGACATAAAGCCCTGGGTACCAAGCCAGGAACACAGGCCCGTCGGTCATACATAGCAACTACGGCATCTTCGCCAGGTCGCACCCTGCCTCTGCCCGAGCGCGCGTTTCAAGTCTCTCCTGTACGATATGGCCCCGGATTCTGAGCTTCTATCCCGCATTCATACGGAATCACCCGGTCCTCGATCATCGCAGCAAGCAACACGGTTCGGCACGCAGACAGGCCGATGCGGCGGCGTCTAGGCACCGAAAATATTAACCTTGTCGCTTACTCCAGCCCGCACATTCAGGGCCGGTAACAGGTCCAACCTGGTATGTAGTACCGTGGCGTTCACGACACATACTCGACCGCAACAGAGCTGTGCGTATTTGTCTTGCGCGGCCCTGCGATGCAATGCGAATGCTGATTGTTTTCCACCATCACCACATTACCACGGGCGTGACTTTTTCGCCAAAGACACATGCGTAACACGGGGACGACGGCCAAGTCCTCGTGTCAAAAGGATGACGTGGGTAGGTATACCCAGCCCCTGGTCCGCAGCCGCATCATCGTCATACCTTTTTACATTCTCCAAGACGGCAGGAATGCGTGTGACCGGCAACATAGATGGAACTCCGAGTCACCCTGCAGGAGAGTTATGAGGTACGCGGACCGCCACCATTCCGGTGACAAAGGACAAGGAACCGCAAGGGCTATATATAATTACTGTAACCATAAGTTTAATTTACCCAACCCCATTTTGAAATGTCCTTGGTCGAATTGCATTTGATTTCTGCATGCCACAGTGTATACACACAACCCTGATGCACGTGTGTATCGTCCAAAGGACGTGTTGACAATCATGGTCCAGGAGATCCCTCAACCGCGTGAAAAGCACTTGTTCTACAAATAACAGTTTTACTATTCAGACAACGAGTAAGAAATAGTTGTGTTGTTTTGTTGGTCGTAAATACAACTTTGAGACACGCTATTAATATTACAAAGCTCAGGATATTCGTAGCCAGGAACATAAAGCCGGGCATGACCAAAATACCAGACGGCGCAACGAGGCTGCGGAGAGCCACTCCGAGGGGACGGCCTTTCACGAAAGATATTTATAAACAATCGTATCAGAGGCATATCGCATATCACATACGCGGAACAGGCCCATCCCGGTGATAGCGTCTATTGAAAGATCCCTCATCTATGTATATCCTGCCCACGATCTTGGCGACAGGTCGTCTAACGAAGCCGATCAACATATCTTATTGGTGAATCGATAGGCACGCGGTCTACAGCTTGGCCACTGGTGCATCAATGATGCGAGAATGAGCGTGAGATGTGGACTGTCCCAGTTGTTGCCATATCACGTTCGCAATGACGTCGGGGTGTGTTGCCAACATCTAAACAATCGCGTCATTTGTAGTCAGCTGGGAGAACAACGAGGCGGAACACCGCACCATGTGTCCTGTCCCAGGTATCGTGATGGCGCTTGCGAAGTTCGACACCCCCCCAGAAGCGACGTGGAGCACGTCTTGCCGCCGATCGTAGGGCCTGTGAGATCATGATCAACGCACGGGTTACTCGTACCAAACGCGACGGATCACGCTTACAAGGCGTCCACGATCGCACCGTACGCGATGTGCGTGGGTATCGCCTTCAACACGTGCGATAAGGATCTGTATGCGACACCTCCGGACCTGATGTCTTTAAAGGAGGCCTAACCAACCTTGTCCGATTCACTGCGAGATTAAGGGCAAGGTGGTCACTTACGGCTTGTTGTTTCCTCGTGCACTTGAGCGTGACACCTTCTGTCTTGTCAGGGTATTCAGCGGTCGGTAACGATCGGAGGCCGTAGCTCTATTCACAAATGTTTCCATCAACGAACTGTGATAGAAAGCGACGAGGACAGCAAAGCCAGACTCACAACGAATATCTTTAGGGTGCGGTCGTCCCACTTGCGGAACGAACCTCGCATTCTTAGTGCCTCATACGCATCCTCTGCGCTATGCCAGATATCTTCCCGTGTCATCGAGAGTTCAATTAGAGGATCTCTCCAGCTCATATCTTTCTCCTCCGCCAAGTGGGGCTCGAACAGATGTAACGATGAAATGTTCAGCCGTGGATAGTATGTGGGCGTTAAAACCCTTGAGACGATCCCACATAAGGCGACTGCAAGAGAGACACGATAAAGAACCTTACGATATGACACCCCCCAAGGAATGGCCTACCAGGGACAACCTACGCTTCGAGAAATCGACGTCCACACCAGTTCCTAGCCCGGTCAAGAACGCATGGACACAACGGGAATGATCTTCCCATGGAACTAGACAATGCCCCAAAATGAGATTCATATCCGAGAGCACAAAAATATGAACATTACAAATATCGTACCCGCGACGAAGAACCTCTTCGTTGTGTATAGCGGAATCTCCGTGGTTGAGGAGATCGAGGGACCACATGTCGCGGAACCGAGTAGACGTTCCTGGGCCTGCTTCATTCTCGAACAGCCTTTGAATCGTCGGTTCCCAGTGTTCCTTGTGACACGCGACGCCGTGTATAAATACCAACGTACGGACATCTTTTCGAGTTTTAGAGAAGATATTATGGTCGTCCATGTCTGGACAGAGTTCCCCAACCCAGTACCGTTTCGCGACCATCAGGAATGGGAGACGGGGGCGAGGATCGAACACGTAGTTCTTTGAGAGTACGGGATTGGAACCAGCTTCCATGGCGCAGGATAGTGGGGAAGACGCCGTTCATTCGGCCTGTCGTCGTTTTTATCTGTCCCAGAATCAGCAATGGAGCAGACGAACCTCGTGTAAGACTAGCTCGGTGCTCACGTCATGGCTGAGAGTATCTCGTTTACCGTTACGATGGGAAAGCCACGCTTGTCGTGACCATGTCGTCGACCGAATAATTATCTGTAGAATGACATGAAGCAGGGTCTGTCAGAGCTTTCCGATTTTTGGGTCGCCGTAATGAAAAAAGCGAGCTCCTAGCCATCGCGGCGACGATAAGCCGCTAGCTGGTCTTGGGATCCCGAGTTTTGAGGCTTATTATTGACAAGATCCAGGCCTGTCATCGTAGAAAACAACACATCTGTTCTCGTCTTGGTTAGTACAGACTAGTCCCATTCCAAGTTGGTGGCAGTCGTTGAGAAAGGAGAAATGGCCCCTGTACCACGCTCTTGTCCTTTCCAGTTGTAGTTTTAGGCAAGTGTTTCACTGACCAAACCCAACACACCTCATGGCCAGTCCCCGACAAAAAATGGTCATCGTTGGTCCTCCTCAACCCACCGACCTCGAACAAAAGAAAAAACGACAGACGCTCGAACGAGCCAAGGCCAACCACGTGTGTCCCATCTTTTTCCAACGCCCCGCGCTGTGACAGTTGGTTTACGATCATACTCCGCTTACGCTGCCAGCTCTCGAAACAACTCCAGATGCGTCTTCAATACGCCAAACTCAAGGTTGAGCACGGTTGGGTGCGTCCTCGCTCGTTCTCTGTGTCGTCGTTGTGCTCACGGTTGCCCTCGGACCAGCAACGACAAAACCTCAACGAGGTCGAGAACCTCTACTTTCACCACTCGCACCAGCGGAGCATGCGACAGGGGGCCACACAGCGACCCCACTATGCGACCGCGACCGTGGCGTATACGCATGGCGCACCCAATCCAGAGACGCACGGCAGCCAACCCGCAGCACCGTCGGGAGTGCCTGATCGAACGATGGACCCATCACCTTTGGCCAACGACCCTTCTTCGTCCGCTCCTGTCTCCCCTCCTTCTCAATCGCCATCAGAACACGGGCCCAACGCCGACGGCCGACCCATATCGCATGCACCCGTCCAAACCCCAGTGCCACTCGTCCCCGCCTCGACCATGACGAACCGTCCTCCGTCCGCGCTAGACTTCTCCGATCCAAACATACTAGTGCGCCTGGCACAGTTACACGCGCAGTCTCAAACTCAGCCTCAATCGCAGACTTTGCCTCGGCACCACTCATCGACGACACTCCCCGCACCTTCGTCCTCGTCCGCCCCACAACCCGCCCCGGTCCTGCTCCCCATCCCCGCACCCGGTGCATTTGCGCCCCATTTCCTCCAAACGAGCCATCCATTGCCCGGCTCCGTTCTCTACCCCATCCTGGCCTCTACGCCGCACAACAACACCGCAGCCTCATCCCACCCCCCGCTCCCCACTACCTCCGGCCCTCCGGCCCCCATACCCGCTGCTCCGATACCCATGCCAACCCCCATTGCCCCCTCAGCGCTCACCTATGACTCGTTCTGGTCGACACACGCTTCTTCAACAGGTTCAACTCGCGCACTGTACCGCACACCCACCGGTTTCACAGCGAGCGCAACACCAGGAGGAAACGTGGCCATGTTGACGCCCGGTGGCCACGCGGCCGTCATGACCGCTGAGGGGGTTTATGTAGGCGGAGCAAGCAAGTAATTGCCTGAGGAGTGGGTTTGTGGGGTTTACAATCGGGTTCGCACTTCATTTATGGATTAATCTGATCATACGCACATCTACCATTATTAATGACATCCATGACATCTGACACTGAGAATTCACGTTTTTCGAGGCCAAAATCTTGCTCGATGTATCAAAATAAGTCCAGGACATTGATAGTAATGTTACTCGTAGTACGTTCGACAAAAGCTCTTCAGCCACGTCATGCACTAGTACTATGTCGACCCGACAAGCAACCCAAAAGCCAAGCAAAAAGCCACGACCAAACCAAAATTGCAACCAAACGACCACAACCCACATGCGTGACTTGCCATACAGTGGCATGACGATACACACATGTTGACAGTGGGCGGTTGGTGCAGTTCGTGAGTAGACACAACAGCTTCTTGGCATTGGGATAACTTCTGAATCTCGAGTGTCATTGTCGTACAAATGACTGCAATCATGACTTACGATGCATGACTTCAATGTCTGCCTCACAAAGTTAGTGGAAATAGTATGAAAATGACTGCTATTATGACTTGCCAAAATTCTGCTGAACCAGTCCCGCGCCAAACACATGCCAGATGCTCAGCCTACTCAAAAACTTTTTGTGCATCAAAGGGTGAGCAGAACGTGATAATGTATCAGGAAGTGGTCGGCTCGGGCTGGTACCGCTGGCTCAATGATGACAGTGACAAGCCGTCGCGAGTTTCACGCATTTGAGGTTTCGGTCATCCTGTCGCACGTGCACAAGACAAAGCTCATCAGCGACTTCGACATCTCGATCCAAATTTAGCCAACGTACGCGTACAGTGAAGTTGGGCATTGAGATTAAAAAGGTGGCGAGCATGGCCTTGTGTGTTCCGGGAGGCGCGTTCCTGTCGAATTCGAAACCTCGGTTCAAAATCAGCAACACAAACTCGGGTACTGCACTAGCCTTGACTCCAGTGCACTCCGGATCATCCGAGATGACAAGGCTGGAAGGGCTTGCCAATTAGTGTACTAGTAGTAGCAGTTGTACTGCTCAACGCGCGAGAATTGACCGAGGTCCGGGGTCCCAGGGCATGGCAGCATACAATTCTAAAAAGCTCATCATCAGTTTGTGGTTCGGCGCAACAAAGGGTCCTTCCGTACACCTGTCACCAGCCCTGCAGCAACCGTGAGAACAAGTGGCCGGCGAGACCACACGACCGGGTGTCTTCTACGGGACGCCACGTGCGCATAGTCAGCGTCATGGGCCATGTCCGACAAGGGCGCCAGTCAACACTTACCGACACTTTGATCTTGGTCTACAACCTCCCTAACCACGGGAGGCGATGCGCGCACAGTCAGCGTGGACACGTTCGACAAAGGCACCAGTCAACACTTACAGAGGTGTCCTGCAGATTTTCAGCTTGTCGGCGGTGATCGCATAGTGCCACATAGCCCGACAGTCCACAGCGAGGGTGACGAACGAGTTTGATGTCGAGTCGGAGCAGGGAATGGGTAGGACATGACGTAGGCGTCGTACAACGAGACGTCAAGCAAGGAAGGGGAAGCAGGAGCAGAACTGAGCGAAGGGCGAGGGGAGGCGGGGTGCTGGGGGCGAGTTCTTCTCGAAGACGCCTCTTTTATACCTCCGAACGCACCCCATCTTGGCTGTGGAATGCAGAACTAGGAAGTCGATCGGTGTGCCATTCAAGTGGAGTGGTATCGGCGCATCATGGGGGGTCGGCGCATTGGTATTCTGTCACGAGTGCTTTGGTTGAGCGACAGGAATGTCAAGCTCACTGAAAAAAAGTGGAACCACTTAGCCTGACGTCATTCGACTTTGGAATCTGCAACGATCTGTGTGTAGCGGCAAACACGGAACCTTGCCACCAACTCCGATGCAAGTGGACTAGTACTTGTTCGTAGCGGCTGAGCGAAGTCGATGCAAGCCCGGGTTGTTCGCAGCTTTGACATCTGCCTGCCATTTGGATATGGGCATTTTCCCTAACTAAAGGAACTGTAAATAGTCCATGCCGGTCGGCAACAGTCTTCCAGCCAAAACTGGTCATGCCCCTGGACGAGCTCGTAAGTGGCGCAATCCCTGTCTCATTGCTTACCAGCAGACATTGCGCGACCATCTCTCCAACGGTGTCTCAGACTCTTTGTTTCTCCGGTCTTGGCGAAGGAAAGTTGAAGAAAGCGTGTTGATTCTCTGTATTCATGTGGTTATACGTGAATCTGTGGTCTCAGTGGCGACTATACGAGGATGACGACGGGTGGGGTAGGCTGTCGAGCTCGAGGCTGGGAGTTGAACAAGCCAAGCTCAAGACCTGCGGCAGCAACCTTGAACCCGATGAGTCGCGGGTTTCGCATTTCGGCATGCAGTGTCCCTTCGCAGATGAGATTCATGAGAAATATATGCATGTCGCGTGCTGATTTTGGTGGAGGCATGTAATGAGCCAACTATGTAATTTTGTAGGTTCGGAACCCAAACGGCTCCTCCCGACCTTTTTTTACGCTCCTACCCCGATCATCCATTATCTATTGCTGTACCACACGGTCTCAATTGTGAAGGTCTGCTCTTGTCTCATGCCTTGGTTTGCGCCATTGGACTACGATACGTTGTCCCATCATCATCATCCGGGTTTACCTTCTTGCATTCCTTACTGCCAGGCTTTGACCGGGCTATCGTCGAGGTAAGGGGCAGATCGTCTGCACTCTCACACTTGTGAATCGCAGGTGAGTCTCAGACTGTCCATCACGCACGTCCGAGTCACTTCTCCTACCAATAGACCATGTTGATTAGTGCCGTGGAGAAGATTTTGTCCATGCAACACGTGTCCGACCGTGATGTGTGGATAAAATCTTCGCTACGACAGTTTATCTGAGCTCGTTGTTTCGAGCTAGGTTGTCCTTAGGGGACGGCAGGTTAAGAGAAACAACGACAACGATGACCCCTGCCCAAGATAACGACCGGAGAATGATCCAGATTACAGCGTTCGAGAGATGACAACTGGCTACTAAACGGTGACGCTTTGAAAATGTTCCGATACAGATTCGTGGATCCAATAATGCGGCACAGACCACCCATTAATGTCTCACCCGTCAAAGACAAAGAGATTTTGAACAATAGCACAAGAATCCAAATGGCATGGACCAACGAACACGCACTATTATATAAAGGCGGTGCCCTGCACTAAACTGGCCCGACAGGAAACCAGCATTCTATCATCTGATCTCGCCCATCTCGTCTCTACGACCACTCAGCATGTCCGAGCCTGAGTCTACCATTACCAAAACCTTTGGCGTCGTAATGCAGAAAGGCAAGTCCCCCTTCCCAGTGGCACCATCATCGCACTCACCCCCATATCAGGCATCGAGACCTGCCGTCCTTATCCCAGGCCCCAAGTCCTCTACATCATCACCCGTGCTGCGCACAGCCCCATGTTCTCCGTATGGACCAAAGTCCCCGCCGAAGGGCACCCGTTTCTCAAAGACGACCTGAGTCGGATGCTCAAAATCGTAGACCACGAGGCGTCGATCGTCAGACTTCAACAGCTCATGGCCGAGATCCCGACGCAGTACAGTGAGGTGGAGGACATGTATGGCCGCAACACGAGCGTTGTACATGAGACGGACCTTTGGCACTTTGGCAACTTGTTTTTGTCGGGATCGAGGGCACCAAAGGGGATTCCTCATCCGACGGAGGAGCAAAAGGTCCTCTTTGATGAGGTGGTAGCGATCATCGAGAATTGGGCCGCGAAGGAGGGACCACGCTGAGGGGTGTGCGCAGGCCGTCGAGGGAGCTTCGTTTTGTCATGTAATTATCCTGCACGTTCAACGACGCAGTCGGGTTGATTGATGTGAATATATTATATGATACCGCATCGTGAAGGTATATGTACACAACAAAAAAGATTACAAACTCGGCCATCGGGCAGGTGGGCCTTGGGCAGCACAAACAGCGGCCATAAGTGATGCAAAGCAAGAGGGAACAACGACATAAACAACTGAGTACCGAGGTGGATATAGAACTGTGTTGATCGAACGACTCACGCAGATCTCATCGTCTTATTTCGGCGCCGACGATACCCGGGTATGATCCAACCGACCGAAGTTTGGATCGCCCACCATGTGATCTCGGCCGTTTCGGCGTGATCCACATGATCCCGATCACGGAACGGAACCCGGCGAACTGCATTGCAGACACGAGATGAATCCCTTCTGCTCTGTCGGATGGCAAACAAAGGGGTACACGAATCCGGCATTCTTCGGGTCGCACCGAATGATGCGGTGGATCGTCAAGTGTGCTCCATGGAGCGCGGACGCGGATTCGAAGGGGACGGTCGTTTACGATTGGGGAAGCCACGACGTGCAAAATGGACTCATTCGTTCTTGCTCAGCTCTTTGGCGGCCATTGAGTGTCGAGATGGGGGACTCGTCCATTCGCATTAAAGAATGTGGCAAGGTCGCTGACGCACCGCAGACCGATATTGCCTAGTTCTGGCCCTACGGAAAGGAGCTTAGGCTCGCCGCCAGCTTTGGCTTGACCGATGAAAATGGAGTATTTCTCGATGGATTGCAGTAGCGAACACGAATGGGACTGGTTACAGTTAGAGTATAGGACGAGATATAGATGCCGGCGAGGTTGCATTGACCCTTCCTACACGGACCAATGATGTGCAACGGCAATAGAGAAAACTCGGCGGTTGGACACCACCAGATGAATGATTGAAATGGATGGGCAGTCCTGGCCGGTCCCGAGTAAACCAGTGGTGGGCCGGAAATCAGATCCTAGAGTAAGCTGGCTGCAAAAGACACTCGACTTTTTGGACCGGGGTCCGGCGACCCTATTCTAGAAGCGCGACTGCCTTTGCAGGAGTGGAGCTACGGAGCCGAGAAGGCGTCCACGACCGGGACGAGATGTTGAGGCAAGGACAGCAAAGTGACCAGGGGATCGGGACGAGCCCAGGGTCTGTTTACACATATTTTCCTACCGCCCAAATGCTCTACTTATACTGGCACTACTACCGTGACGGCTTGGCTCGGCGTCATTGCAGAGGAACTAGGCGTCAAGGTCTACCCTATATTCGCCGATGCAGGCATCGTATGCGGCGAGGACGGCAACAGCGTACACACCAACGAAGTCCGTCTCAACAAACAAGGCTCTACGAAGCACGTTTGAACCCGGGATGGAATTCTGTGCCAAGGTCTCGTTCATCGCCGAATGCGACCATGGCTCACACCCATAGGAGCTGATCAGCAAGTTCAACCTACGCGAGGACGCAGACCCGCAGACGTATGGTCTCGGTTTGAAGGAGGTATGACGTAGTTGGTATCGGCCGGGCAAAGTCGTCCAGGTTTATCCCTCGATTATTTCACATATGGTGGAGGGTGGGTGTATCGCATGGCAGACGGACTCGCGAGTCTCATATTGATCATTGTCCTCCACTATGCGAGCCTATATCTGGGCTCTTACAAGGAACTACAAGGGAGCCTTGACGCATCCTTAACCCGTGCGACGAATCTGACGTTGGATCCAGCTTATGAAGCACAACCCTTGCTTTACCAACCAAGGTATTATCACTCTTCGACGCGCGTCGCCGCATCATGGGGGTGTAACTTATCACTGCATGGTTAGAAGTCGACGACCTCGCTCGAGAGATGTCGTTGAAGGGACAGAGTATGATTTGAAGAGACCTAGAGCAAATAAACAAGGTCGTGCGGTACTACATCGTCGTGCCAGAGATACACATGTACATTTTATTGACATCAACCTGAATGCTGAGCCCAAAATTACTGCAAAGTATGTCAAAGGAGTACAAAATCACGAATGAGAAAATAAAATATAATGCTATGTTTGATCTGATGTGTTAGTGTGTTAGGCCTGTTAGCTGGCATATCACCTAAGTGTACAAGGTATCCTATCCAGTAACTTCGGCACTCCCAACAACTTCGGCAGTCACAAAGAGTCACACCAAGTCACATTTGGTCACGCGTGCCAAAGTCAAACTCAGCTCGGCGTATTGGAGTCGGGACTGCGAGACTTGGAGACTATTGACGTGGTATTCAGTGATAGATGGTAGCCATACATGTTGTAAGTATTAGGTAGTGTATGTAGATGATGAAGGATAAATGCCTGCATTCACAACGACATACATTTGCAGCTGCACAAACCGACAGGTAAAGGCCACTTGCAAGGCCTTCTATCGCAGCCTGAATGTGACTCGTAAGTTGAGTCTGAGGTTGCATGATGCTTCCCAGACTGGTGGCTACTTTGACTGCTCGACCTGCGAAGCTGAAGCAGCTTGTTAGGGTTTAGTACAGTTGTGGCAACCTGATCAAACTTCAAGCTCCGTTTCGGCACCATTTGGCAGGTGGCAACCAGTGTGACAAGTCATCAGCAAACCACCCATTTTTCCACAGTGCTTACACACTCACAGTGCACTACAGGGCAAAAAAATGTAAATAGCACTGCAACAAAACAATAAGAGGG
>JBBPMA010000813.1:0-16761 GCA_038090075.1 Xanthoconium purpureum | reverse complement strand
ATGCGCTTCGGCGAGCTCGTTGTCAAGCGCTCCGTCCATCTCGGTGTGTCCATGTGCCTGTCCCGGATGCCGATTGGAGACCGACTGCTTGACAGGGGATGGATTGGTCGTCGTGCGACGGACAGGGACAACCGCGTTGCTATCTTTGACGCGTTCGAACTCGGTCATATTTCGCTGAAGTATAACAAGCGAAGTGAGAGATTGGTCGAGCGTAACAGGTAGCAAACGCACGATATTTACGGTTCTCGCGTAGTTTTTCGCGTCTGTCCTATCGTTTATAGAGTTGATAACATCGACAAGGGTGGTCAACGTTGTGGTAGTAGCCATCGCGCGAAGAGAAAGAACACAGGACGATGATGGTGAGCGTGTCTGAGTACGTATTAGAAAAGTGTGGGTCTTACCGTCGTCCCAGACACGACCTTATACCCAACCAGAGCTGTGTGGAGGTGGGACAGCTCTTCGGCAGTGGTTGTCCTCGGTGGACAATGCGATCAATGTGGAACAGTGGTGACTACGTTACCCATTTCGGATATTCTGCCCCTGAGCGGACCATTCTCTCACTCTGTGGTTGTGTTCACTGTTGGCACTATTTCAAGTAGTATTTCGAAACAAGCCTATTAGTTAGAGTGTAGAACAGTCATCATTAGCCCTAGAGGCATACTGCATGGAGTCAAGTTGCTCTTCCTTACGATCTCACGCACTGTGGGAAGTAAAGTCACTTTTAATCAGTGGCACCGTCACTGATTCGATGTCCACTTTTATTCAGTGACATGGAATTGTCACTGATATTCATGGTCAACTCGTGCTGACACTGTTTTTTAGTGTCACCCTTTGGACTGAGTTCGTGTCTATACCCTCTAGCTACCCATGCATTCATGTATGTAAACACAAATCAATCATCATAGTTGCTATCAACCATCCTTTCATTGTCTGCAAACTGAGCTGATACTGTCTCTGGTGTTCAGTCAATGATCCCTTTGAAAGGACAGGGTGGTCAGAGATTTTGCCTGAAGAAGAAGGGTCTGGACGATTAGGTAACTTAAAGCGATCTACTGATCTGAGTCTACTGGTCTATGGTGACACGATGCTATCATTTTCTTATAGACATAGCATACATGATGACTAACACTGCCCATCTTTCAAACCATTCATAATTTGTTGTTTGTTGTTCGAGCTGTGCTACTGGAAGGTGCCAAGGCTGGCTTAATCGCACATGGAGTAAGCTTTTATGATCATATTTGAGGGTACAACCTCACATTGACCCACTTTCTGATAGGTCAAGATCTACATCTGTTGTGGCAGTCCCAACTATCAAGAGGGTTTGAAAGCGATGAGATGTTTGGTTCGTTTTTCATTTGTTATGTGGCCCCAAACTCATGAGCCTTCTTAGGAGGACCCATCAGTGTCCACATCACTGAAGTTGCCCCTGTTGACCTTGGCATCAAGCTGACAAAGGCTCTGCCTGTTTCCCTTCCTGTTATCCCAACTGCTTCTCCCAAAGTTGTTCTTGCAACACTTTCACCCACCCCTTTTGATGTCAGTTATCCATGCCTGTGGTGAACACACTCAACTCAATGACAACAACATGGTCATTGTACACTTTGAAAACATCCCTATGCAGCATGGTCATGCCGCCACCTGGCCTGCTTATCAACTGTTTGATGCTGAGACCCGTAGCTCTGCCTATGGTCTCCAATTTCAGGATACTTGATTTCAATGATCTGTGCAAGTGCACCCATCCTTCTGTCGCTGCTATGATCTACCCCTTTGGTGGACACCACATCCAGGAGTTTTACTGGGACACTTTCCCTTGTGTATCCCCTGCTCACTGAGACTGTCAAGAGCCACCACAATGTTGATGTTGATGTCAACTTTGTGAGCTCATGTAGTGTGTACAGCAGTATGCTTCACAAAAGCGACTTCCAAAGTATGAACAAAAGACCACCTCCCCACCATGCACACCTCCTGGGACACTCATCACGTGCATGGTCAGTCTGAATGGCGTTGCTGCCTTCTTGCATTCACTGCAGGAAGATGACTACATGAGCACTGGCTCACTCAATGTGAGTTCTCCATCTCATTGCACATTGAGGTACTTTGATCATGAGGAATACATCTGGAGCGATGCAATTCGAAAGCCATTCCATGCCAGTATCGGCCAGGTTGATCTCAGGTACTGACACCTCCCTCTCATGCCCCATTTGTTCATCATTCTTGGACAGGAACTGACAGCTCAAATTGATACCTCCTTCCATTGGTGATCTGTCCAGGTTTTTCACCATGCCTGAGTCATTGGACCGGTGCACATCAACAGTGAACCCACCATTGAGTCCATGCACATGCTCCTTCAAACAAATGCAGTTGATCAAGGATTCCGGATGCAATGTCTTGAGTTCCAGGGCATCTGTGTCACTGTGTTCATTGCCTTCTCAGAGTGTCTGGCATGAGAAATCTTGGTTAGGGCCCATGAGGGGTTTTGATCATCAGTCTGGGTGATATCAGACCTGGCTGCTTCAGAATTGGCACCTCTGTAGAGTGAGTTGCTACTTTCAGTGTGCCAACCGAGATGTGCTGATTCTATTGGAATGTACCACCGGTGTATCCGACAAGCACAGACAAGTACAAGGAATGAAGTACTTGGTGGGAGACTCACCAAGTGTAGGCATGTGGGTAGTTGACAGAAAAGGTTGAGTAGTTTGGGTAGAGCTAAGAGTAGCTGAGGAGCTGGTGGTGGTATGAGAACAAGAGTGTTTGTTATTGAGACCTGCGATGATGCTGGTCTTATATACATACAGGATTGTTTGTACCTGTATGGGGTCTCTACTACATATAGTAATAGGTATGGAATGTTGTAGAATGACATGGAAGGTGTGATGAGTAAGTCACCACGTCATAGTGAATAAGCGACCAATAGCAAAATGGGAGCTTATCTATGATGTCATCGGTATCATAAACTGAATAGTGTAATCAGCCGATATCATGTGATGAGTCACATGAGCGATCATGTGATAGGCCTAGAATCTCGGTAGTAGTAAATGCAAAGATTAACTAAATATACCATGATTTCAACACTCCTCCTTACTGTTCACGTTTTGATGGAAGTGAGATGAGATGAAGAGCATTTCTTCCAGATATGAACTTGTCTCATTCAAGATTCTTCGTAAAGATATCTGCAAGTTGTTGCTCAAAGGCAACATAAAAGAGTTCAACTTCTTTAAACTCTATAGCTTTGCAAATGTAGTGATCATCTTTTTTGACATGTTTAAGATGACCATCTTGAACTGGGTTTGAAGCAACAAATATAGATCCCTGATTATCAGCACAAACTGGGAATGGACCTAATTCATATCCAAACTCTGAGAGTAGGTTATGAATCCACTTTAGTTGCTTTGCAACCTCAGTAAGTCCAATGTATTCGGCTTCTGTGGAAGAAAGTCTAACTCTCTTTTGTCAACAGGAAAGCCAAGAGACAATCCCATTTGCAAGGAATATACAATAACCAGTGGTGGAGTGATGTGACTCCAAATCTCCAGCATAATCTGTATTGCAATAGGCTAGTAGCCCATTATCTGGTCCAGGAGAAGAGTATCATATGCAGAGTTCTTTCATAGTAGAAAGATAATGCACAATGTGCATGGCCTTTTGCAAATGATCTTCAGATGGATTTGAAGAAAATTGTGACATCTTTATAACAGAATAGGCTAGGTCTGGTCTTGTTCCGAGCATGATGTATAACAGTGATCTGATGACTGACTGATATTGACTTCGGAGAGCAGGGGTAGAAGGTTTCTTGTAGACGTCCAGTTTATAACCACTGGGGAGTGGTACGTGCTTGCCTTTGCAGTTCTGCAGGCCAAAGCATTTAATGACCTTGTCAGCATAGGTTGACTGGTCGAGGATTATTGATTTCTTCTTTTGATCCCTAGTAATCTGGATGCCAAGATATTCCTTTGCTTCACCAAGATCTCTAGATTCCCATTGTTTCATGAACTGTTTCTTGTGAGAAACGAGAAGGGTTTTATCACTACCAGTGAAAAGAGCATTGTCAATGTAGACTAGAATAATGATGATCTCTCGACCAATGAACTTAACATATGTTCCTGGGTCTGCATAAGTCCAGTTGAAACCCATCTCCAGGAGTGATTGATGCAACTCCTTATTCCATTGGAGTGCAGCTTGTTTGAGTCCATAAAGGGACTTCTTTAGTTGACAGACCTTTTTCTCCTGACCTTTGATTACAAAACCTTCCGGTTGTTGCATGTAGATCTCTTTATCAAGGTTTCCATAAAGGAAAGTGGTCTTGACATCCAATGCTTCTAATTCCCAATCATGAAGCACGGTAAGAGCCATAAGCTTGCGAAAAGTTTCGAAGTGAGCAATGGGTGAGAAGGTGTCTTGATAATCAATTCCAAAGGCTTGCGTAAAACCTTGAGCAACAAGGCAAGATTTATATCAACCATCGCTTTTGTGAGCAAAAACCCATTAGTTTCCTATGGGTTTGCGTCCTTCTGGTAAGTCCACCAAATCCCATACCTTTTGTTCTTTTAATGACTTTATCTCATCTTTACATGCTTCATGCCAATGGCATTGCTCATTTTTGGGCATTTTGGCAATATCCCAGTATTGGTTGGGAATGCCTCCTACCATGGCTGCAAGTGAAAGATGATAATGAATCCAGACTTTGGAGTACATCTGTCCTAAGTATTCTTCTTCATTCATAGGTGTCGGATCCATATCGTTCTGATCTACCCGTATAGGGGTCTCTTCCTGTATAGGAGGCAGGCCTCTCACTTCTCATTCAATCTCGACTGGTGGTCGGTTTCCATAAGCATTATCAGGTATAACCCTAGCTATAGGAATACGAGATGATCTTCACTGTTCAGTAGGAACTCAGAAGTTTGCTCTCTGATTACAAGTAGGAAGATGCTGGTAAGGACATGTCCTAAATTCAGGTAAGATCCCTCCTGGTCTTTGTCGTGGTGGTAACCAGACTCTAGTACCAGTGAGTGGTGCAGGTTCCGGATGTGTAGATTCTGGTTCAGGATCTGGATCAGATAATAGTCTCTTCCATGGAGAATGTTCAGTAGCATATTGTTTATGCTGGTGATAGTCATCTAGATCTTCCCTGTAATGTCCAGTGTCCAGTTGTTGTCTTCTAACAGGAGGACGTGGAGGTGAGAACATAGTTCTATATGAGGGGGGTCAATCTTGAGAGGATGATCTTCTAGAATCATCATGACTGCTAGGAGATGATGGAAGAGAATCATCAAATGTAAGAGGAGAAGGAATTTGTATCTGTGGAAGTCCAACGGATTGTGGAAGTTCTGGAGAAGGTTTAGAGAGATCCATCCAGCTTCTTGAATCTGAAGTTGTAGTACGAGGTGAACCTGGGTCTCATCTGTCTATGTTTCCAGGTGGGATTTGTTGATTGGGATGTTGTGGAAGTACTGGGAGTCCTGGTATAGGAACATGAACATGTCTAGAAGATTCTGGTAGTCTTGTAGATTGTTCATTGTGAGAAGGATCTATATGTGGTTCAATATTCTCTGGAATTGGTCTAGGTCCATCTTTCTTTTCTTTGAGACAATATGGAAAACAACTTTCGTCAAAGACGGCAGTGGCAGATTCGTAGATGCGTCAATGATCTGTGCTCCAAAAACAATAAGCTTTTGAGTTTGGGGGATATCCAATGAAGATCATCTGTTCTGCTCTTGGTGGAAGTTTATCTTCTCGTGTGTCTGAGGGAATATCAACATATGCCCAAGTTCCAAAAATACAGAAATATGAAATGTCAGGTTTGTCACCAGTGAACATTTCTGGGGGAGTCTTCCAATTAAGTCTGCGCATAGGTTGATGATTGTAGATATGTAACGCTGTTAAGACAGCATCTTGCCAGAAGATGTGTGGCATACAAGCATGGTGTCTTATCACATTCACTTTTTCAAGCAAAGTACAATTAAATCTCTCTGCTCATCCATTCTGCTGTGGGGTATGGGGAGCACTAGTCTGGTGTGTAATACCATGTGTGTGAAAGAACAACTGAAGAGCCATTCCTAGATATTCCCCACTGCAGTCTGAATGTACAAAGGTTAGTGTCAAAGCTGTTTGGATTTCGCACCATTTCACCATATGAATAAATGCCATAGGAGCATCATTCTTGTTGCGTAAGCAGGCAATAAGAGCATATCCAGAAAAGTCATCTATAAACGTTAAGATATAATGTTTATGTTCTCATGATTCAACTGGCATAGGACCTATTAAGTCCATGTGTACCAGAGTGAGGGGTCTCTGTGTGCATTTGGAAGAGTCTGTAAACATGCATTCAGTTTGTTTTCCCATTTGACAGCCCTTACAAGGTGGAAGATCTTTCAGTATCTGTAAAGAGGGAACTCCTTTGAGGTTTGATGACACATTTCAAAGAGCATTCTTTGAAGTATGTCCTAATTTTTCGTGCCAAATTTGATAAGAAGAATCCGATGAGAGGGAGAAAGCATTCAAGTTGGGTATGATCTGATTTGACTGAATCCAATGAAGAATGTTGTTAGGTGATAAGGCCGTTGCCTGCATCACTAATGTTTCCTTATTGTTCCAAAATGAAAATCGATCTTTGACTATTTCACAGCGGTAGCCATGTTTTGTCAAAGTGGGAACAGACAAAAGTCTGTGTCTTGCATTGGGTACATGCCAAACTCTGTAAAGAGTAATGGGTTTGGGCATGTTGACCTGTTGAATAATCACCTTACCAGGACCATACATTTTGACCTTTTGCCCATTGGCCACAGTGGCAACTGCTATCTGATCAGAAATGTGTATGAAGTCCTCTAGATAAGGGGTAAGATGATTAGTTGTGCCACTGTCTATCATCCAGTGGTTCTGTTGAAAGATCTGAGATTCTTCATCTCCTCCTTGAGTCGTACACAGGTAAAAGGAATTGTTGTTATATTCCATATAGAAGTCCTCATCATAGTCAACAGGGTCAGATAGCTGTAAGGCTATCTGTTGTGCATAGTCACAAAGATTGTTAGATCTAAGCAGGGTCTCCTGTTCATGATAAAAAGCTTCATGATTACCAAAATGTCCTGTGTTCAAAACCATTCCTCCGAGTTGAATGGTTACCTTCTTAGCTTTCTTGCCCCTTTTGATAGGAGACTCCACTTTAACTACCGGGGTAGCAATCAAAGCAGGTTCAAAAGGGCTTGCTAGAAGAGCTTGGGTTAGCCATATCAATGTTCATGCCTTCATCAAGATGATCTACAAAACGAGAGCAAGGATCTTCTTTGTCTATCTCCATCTCATGTCCTTTCCACAAGTTCACAAATCCTTCAACTTCATTTGCCATAGCTTTTCCTTTCCCTTTATTCCTCTGCCTTTGCTCAAAAGCGCACTTTTTAGGGCTCTTTCAGTTTGCCTTGGGTTTCCCATCAGGGTTTCCCTGAGGTTGCCCTTGGTTAGGTCTCAGGCCTTGTGGTTTCGACAGTCCAGGAGGGTTTGATCCCTGCTGGTTTTGTCCTCTCCAATTGTTATTGGGAGGGGGGCCTCGTTGAATCACATTAGTCTGGTTGGCAGAGTGTTCCGAGATTTGAACCTCAGAGATACAAGAAGAAAGGGAGCAAGAAGCTCTCATGTTGAGTTCCACATTGATGCAGGAAGTAACCAGATCTGTGTTAAAATCTGGTTCAGCAATGGTTTGAACTAAAGTAGAAGAGAATTGGAAGTAGTCATTGGGGAGTCAGGTGAGAAGCAGCATAGCTTTAAAGTCTTCTTGAAGATTAAGCCCAGCTGTCACCATTTGTTGAAAGAGTGATGCAATACAGGCCATATCTTCAGTTGCATGCTTAGTACGGATATGGAGGCAGGAAAGTTGGTGGAAGAGGAGGAATCTTCCAGAAAGTCCTGATGTTCCGAAGAGTCGATAGAGTGTATCATAGAGCTTCTTCAAAACTGAAGGGAATGTGACCAAGTTATCCCAGATGAAGTTAAGATATTGCTGAAGATGATCTCCAATGATGGTTCCTAAAAATCCACAGATTCGTTTGTCTAAGGCCTTCCATTTCCTGCTGTCATCATTCTCGATCCAATGCTCTGGAATGGCTGCAACACCTGCTGCTGCTGGAACTGCTGGAACATGGGTGGCTAACTGTTGCCATGTGATAGTGCCTTCAACAATCTCCCAGATAGAGTATGTCTGGAGAGTCGACTGAACCTTCTTCAACCAAAGGGCGAAGTTGGATTGTCCTTCAAGGACAGGAATACGAGCAATGATGGAGGAATTGAACTTGAGTTCAGATGAGGTTGGGAGAGTTGCCATTGTAAATGGTTAACTAAAGAAGAACTCATTAGTGATCTTTTCATAAAGAGTTAGCAAGGTGAACAGGTTAGTATCACTTATCTCCTTATTCTCAAATCTTATACTTTCTTAGAGTCGCATCTCTTATGGATCTCCTCCTCTTCAAGAGAAGGGTTGCAATAGCATTCCATAGAGAATAAGCATTGAACTCCAAGAATTATAGTACAAGTTAAGAGAAATAAAACTACTTGTGTCCTAGAATGCGGCACTTTGCTTGTCCCATGATCGCAGCTCTTCTATGATCTCTTCCTCTTCTACCCATATAGACATCATTAATCGCATTCCAATCTGTTTCAGATTCTGCCTTCTTGAAAAAGTGTTGGAAGCGACGTTGTCTGATGTGAGTAGGTAAGGGGGAAGTGCAGAATTCCGCTTGGGATCTAGAATCAAGAAAAGCGTGAACAAGACGAGCATAGGGAGTGCGGAAGCAATGATGAGGTGCATTCTCGCAGGTAAAGTCCATAAAGGATCCTAGAGAAGAAATGAAGGGAGAGTCTGGAGTGTAGTCAGGGAAGTGGCATCGTCTCAATATTTCGTACCCATAGCTGTGGAGTCTGCAGTGAGGAGTTCGCTGACCTAAGGGGGTTGGGAAAGCCCATCCAGTGCCTTCATAAGCACTGGCTAAAGTCTCCCCTCAGTATCTGAATCCACAAACTGTATAGTTCTCTCAGGTTTGAGTCTCAACAGGGTAGAGCCAAAAAGGGTCTACTAGTTGGTTTGAGACTAGCACTTCTTCATCACTGATCAGAGGTCTGCCTTTCAGACGAAGAGTCTGAGTGTTCGGACTGAAGTCATCTTGTCTGATTTGAACTCCATACCCTATTGGGCCTTGGTGCAGATGATGGAGTGGGACGAAGGTTGCTTTCCACTGGAATAGCGGAAGTTGAAGACTCTCCGGGTCATCCAAGGTAATCTTCTTGGGATTGGACTGATCCCATATCTGCATCTGGTTTATCACAAGGCATTCTCTCTGGTGTCTCCAGGCGGGAGGAATCAGGAGTTCAAGTACTGGGGCCATCTGGGTAAGAAGGTGGAGGATATTCCAGAGCTGGTTCTACTATGTTATCTGCTTCTGGATCTCTGTCAACAGGATGAGGAACAATGATATCGAGTTCGGGAGTTGAATGTGAGGAAGGACAGGGAGGTCGAGGAATAAGGACTACTTCCAGTTTGTCTTCAAATAACTCTCTGGTTTCATCTGGTAAGACGAATGTATTCCCTTCTCCTAGAGTGTGGGAGAGATAGAGAAAATTCTCAGGAGTAAAAGACGTAGAGGAAGGTTGGTTTCGATAGATTGTAACTTGATGTTCCGGATGTTGACAGAGCTGTCCTCATTCAAGAGGTTCTGAACAGATGGGGCAAGGAAGCTCGAAGTCGATGGGAGTGTGAGGATGAAGCTGCCTAGATGGGGCAGTTCTAAGTCCAAAAGGAATAGGAGCGGGTTCCTCAACCAAAGTGGGAGTACGTCTGCTAGAGCCTAGAGGTGGAGTAGGGACACAAGAGTTTTTGGAAGAGTGTTCCAAAGGAGGTGTTGGAGGAACTTGGTTTGATTGGTTACTAACTGTTGGTTGGAGTCTAAGACCAACCATAAAGTATCAGGTTCTAGAAGTAGAACAGGTCTCAGTCGATGCCAAAGAGGGCGGAAACAACTCTTGTATTTACCTAGAAGTAGAACAGGTCTACTATACATGAGTATTAGGATAAGTAAGAGAAGTAGTAACTCACCTCAGTTGATGCCAAAGAGGGCAGAAATGACTGAGGTGTTAATAGGTAAAGCACAGGCTTATATAGTACTATGTGGTGAAGGCATACTCATACCTTAATGGGAATGAATGGAACAGGGTGGAATGAATAGTGTAGTAATATCTATAAGGGGACTGCTGAGTTCAGAACTGTGGGTTCTGACACTTCCAGTAGTTCCAGTCAGTTCCAGTCAGAACTGGAGAGTTCTGGATGGTTCCAGGTGGTTCTGGTGGTTCTGGTGGTTCCAGCGATTCCGAAATTGTAGGGTTTGACTGGTCATACCAGTTCTGGATCTGGAAGTGGTATTTTGTCACTTAGAATTCCAACATTTCACCACTGCTGTTTTTGCAAAACCTTCACTGCCACTGTTATGATACATTTTCTCTATCATACCTTCTTTCTCATCCACACAGTATGTCGAGTTTACTTTGACCTCTTTCCTTATCATGAGGAAGAGACTAACTATCTACTTACCTTTAATATCTTTACCTCTCTGATACTTCTTCCTCTTTGATCTCTCATCTCATTGACAGGACTATCTACTCCTCTGACTACTTCTCTCATAGTAGTCATGTGTTTCCATTTTCTCCATGATTCTACTGAGTTCCTCTTATATAATCAGTAGTACTTAAATACCCGTTTGGCCTGTACCTTCTCTTTATTCTTGTTCTGTGCAATTACAGCATCAGCCTTGTGATCCACAACTTGTTTGGTTGTGACCTAGTCCTTTGCTTCCTGATTCTCTTTATCTTGAGACTTCCCTGAGGACGTTGTGTCTCTTCGTGAGTACCTCCCTCAAAGCAAGTAAATCTTTGCCCTCGACACAAGTCTGTCAACTTACATAACAGCCACACATCATACAACATTTTGCCATCCTTCAAAACTTGCAAGATCTGGCCAATCCTTCACTGGTAACTGCTATTGTAGAATACTCAGTAAGCCACTGTATTAGTACTAAATGTACTATACCTGTAGAATACTCAGTAAGTCACTAAGTAAACTAAAGGTAACTATGGTGCGATGTAGGCACTGCTTATGTAATTAGTAATACTATATATGGAATAAATTCCAACACTCCCCCTCAAACATAGGGGGCTAAACATCAGCTCTAAGTGTTTGCCAATGAAAAGAAAAGGTAATAAAAGAGAATATATCAATGAATTCTCACTAAACAAGTCTATCAAGTGCTTGAAATGTGTCCATGAGGTCACATTGCACTGTGCTTGAGTGGTTACCTGATATGGTAAGTTGCAGCTTGACTAGGGTGGTCACACTGTCTAAGTGCATGCACTCATCCTCGATTGACTCCAGTACTGCTGTCTTCACATATTGCAGTCTGAGATCACTTCCCCACCATCTATGGTCCATGTACAAGGTATCTGGTGTGTCCAATTTGCCTGATTTGGCTTTGATGCACTCAAATGACCTGGTAGGTCCTCCTGATGTAACTGACTCTTCTAGGTCATGTTTTCAATTGGCTTCAGCAATGTGGTGGATCTGGATGGATATGAGGTCATCTAGGATGGTCAGAGGGTGGATTGGATGGTCCAGGTACACCGTCCATTGTGTTTTGGCACTGCTTGTGCTGACCTGTCTGGTTTTCAGCTAGTGGTCATGTTTCAACTTGTTTCAAGTTGCAGCATGTGCTGCTTGTTGTGCCATCCATATGGCACCATCTTCCATTGTATACAATGCCTTCAATGACATTGTTTCAGCACTTCCAATCGCACTTGATGTCGCCCATCACCTCCTGGTTGCCCTTTGGGCCTCCTGACCCTCTATCTTGATGTAGCACATCTGTTTTGATGGTGTGCTTGTCCCTGACACTCCTGGGGCCTATGTATCTCATTGTAACTGGTGTTGTCAACAACCTTTTGGCAGTCCCAAACACCCTTGACATTGCCTGGTCTGACCTGCTCACCCAACTGGCCTTCTGGCCCAGTTTCTTGACATAGTGTGTTTGTTTTGATGACACACTCACCCCTAATGTCCATAGGATATTCCTGGATCCTGTGGACATCATCTGGTATGGCTGTTTTGCTGTCTGGCTTATCTGGCTTGTCTGAAGCCTCCCTTGGTGAGTTTTCCTGCTTTTCCTGCTCTGACCATTTGTGCTGACATTCTGATGTGTTCTGCAGCTTCTTTGGCTGCTTCCTGGCATCCTCATCACCCATGGATGGTCCCAACATGTCCAGATCACTGTCTGCTTCATCTGGCTTGTTTCAAGCTTCCTTAGGTAAGTCTTCTTCAGACCTCTGCTTGTTGAGGTCGTTGTTGTCCAAGTATGTTCCTTCATAAGTGCCATGAGATTCTGGCTGGGCAAGTGGATTGATTGGGCAGTTATCAACCACATGCCCCAAGGTGTTGCATCTTCCACAGATTCAAAGATTGCAGACATCATCAGAGTGTCCCCATCGAAGACAGAGACTGCATTGGGTCTCCAGACAATGATGTGCCACATGACCTGGAGCTGACTCTCTGCAGGAAGGACAGGTATATAAGGGGCAGGAGAGCTCAAAATGACCAAGATCCAAACAAATGTAGCATTGAGTGTTGGGAGAGACAGGGTGAGAGGATCAGACCAAGACTTAGGAGAGGGAAGAGGTGATCCATTGTCCGTCAGCGACCTGAATATGAATGACATCATTGTCTGTCGTGGTAGGGGGTGTAGGGGACACAGGATGTGAGGAGATTTGGAGGGCTAGTGGAATGGGGGAAGGGGAGTGGTCAGACGGTTGGTCAGTTCTAGTTCGCTTGAGGTAAAGTTGTTGTTCCACATGGGAGAGGATGTGCCAGACCTGTAAGAAGGCAGGGTATAGGGTGGCACTCAGGAGCTCCTCCAGGTATTTGTGGAAGGAGTGGACAAGGAGGAGTTCAAGGACAGGGCCTGGCAGGAAGGAGAGGGTAGTGTAAAGAGATGCCCCCAATGATTCTGGAAGATCACTAGGGCAGGCTCAGAACAATTGGAGCTGGGCAAGTAAGATGTGGTGGAGGAGTCCAACAAGGGTCTGACACTCTGTGTTGTGCTCGTATAACAGGAGTCTTTCAATTTGGCTAAGGATGGTGGGGAAGGTGATGACAATTGTAAAGAGTGTGAAGACTCAGGAGGTGGTGAGGTACTGGGTGTGGATATTACAAGTCTCTGGGGAGGAGAGTGGGGGGGAGCATAGAGTGAGGTAGGTGCGAGATGTGACATAGGAGAGGAGGGAGGCAGGTTCTTTCCTGATGCCAGCATTGAGCTGAATGATCTATATAAACTAGAAGGCTAAAATTACCAGGGAAAAAGAGGATACAAAGAGTGAGAGCAATTCCAAACCAAACAAATGGGACGTTGTTGAGTTGCATACACAGGGGGGTACTTACTAGAAGATGCCTCATCCTGTGGTGCTAGTAGTGGATGGGGCAGCTGGGTTCTTTACAAAAGCAAGAGTGAGTTCTGGCATGGTCAAGGGGGAGGTTGTGTCGACAAAGGAAGGCAAGTTGATACGTGGTGAGCCCCAAGAGCCAGGGGATATCAATGGGTCTGATGGGGGTAGAAAAGTCATTGTGCTGAGGAATGAAAGGCATGTTGTCATCTTTAAACTCTGGAGTTGGTGGGCCTTTTTGTATGTTATGAGAATGTCCGATGCATGTTGGAGGTTGGACTCAGGTTCCCAGGTGTTCTCTGATGATGGGTATCCTTTCCACATGGTCAGGAACCTCCATTGTCCCACAGAGCCTCGATGTAAAATAATCTGTTCCACTTCGTATTCTTTCTTGGAGGCAATTAGATTAGGTGGAGGTTTTGGGAAGTTGGGTCCATGTGCTTCAGTTTCTTTGTATGCAGATAGTAGGAAGATGTGGAAAATGTTGTGGATTCTCCAAGTCAAAGGAAGTCTGAGTCAGTAAGAAAGCAGTCCCAATACCTGAGAGATTTCAAACAGGCCTTGTCTTTTGGGTGCTAGTTTCCTGGAGGGGTGGTTGAGATGAAGATTGTGAGCTTCCAACCACACCTTATGTCTGACTCTTCATGGGATGAAGTTTTGGAAGTTTTGTTCCTTCATGATCCGGTGAGCTGTTTCATGTATTGCTAATGCCTCTCTCCGTGCTTCTTCCAAAACAGATAGTCAGGTCTCCAGGGCAGGAATGAATGTTTTTCCCAAAGGGGGATATGCCTGAGGTTCATATCCATAGAGAAGGAAGAAGGGTGAAACCTTGGTTGAGCTGTGTGGGACCAAATTGTGATGAAAATCAGCTGTAGGAAGAAAGTCCAACCATTTCTGAGGGTTATTGGTGCAGAAGATGCAAAGGTAGGTTTCAACTTCCTGGTTGACACATTCTGTTTGTCCATCTGTCTGTGGATGGTATGCAGTGGATAGTTTGATATCATAGTGAAGAAGTCGAGCAAGTTCTTTAGCAAAGGCCGATGCAAACTGTGGACCACGATCAGAGATCAGGAAGTCATGGAGTTTGAATCATTTGAAAACATATGAGATGAAAAGCTGGGTGACTCCAGTGGCATCAATTGTTTTGGAGCAAGGTATGAGAATTACCCCCTTTGTAAGGCTGTGGTTGACCATGACCATTGATGAGTCATGTTTGTTGGAGGGGGGAAGATTGGTGATAAGGTTGACAGAGAGTTGTTTGAAGGGGAGGTTACAGGATGAGGGGATTGGCATTAGTGGGGGGCGGGTGGGATGGTGGTTGATTTTGTTTTGTTGACAAGTTGTGCAGCCAGATATGAATGCGTTGATGAAGAAAGAGAGGCCAGGCCACCAAAAGTTATGTTCTAGTAGTTCTTTAGTGTGAAAGCATCCTGCATGGCCAGTGGTGGGAGATTCATGTATAGATTGTAGGATGGCCTGTTATTCATGTGGGGGGATGTACATCTGATTCTTAAAGTAAAGGTGTCCATCAGTCATGTGCCAATTATCTTTGAAGGAGTGAGAAAACAAGGGTGAGCCTTGCTGGAGGTTTTCAAGGGCTCAGAGGACTAGGAGGTCTGACTGGAAGGAAGACCTAAATTTTCTGGCCAGGGCAGGGTCCAATGCACAAATGATCACTGGTTTTGGACAGATAGATGCATCCACATTGTCCTGGGTGGTGTCAACATGATCACATCAAGAGAGTGTGTCCGCTGGGCCCATCTGTATTCCTGGGGCAACCTGCCATTGCAGATCAAAGTCTTGTAGGAACAGGGACCACCTGGCCTGTCATCTGGATAGTTTTCATGGATCTTTGATATATGAGAGGTTTTTATGGTCGGTGATAATGGTAATGGGATGAAGGGTCCCTTGTAGATATTGTTGCCACTCCTCCAGAGCTAGGATAACCACTAGAAGTTCATGGTTGTAGATGTTGTAGTTTCATTGAGTGGAAGTGAATGTGGTGGAGTAGTAGGCACAGGGGTGGAGGTCAGAGTTTTCATCAGATTGCATGAGTACTGCACCCACAGCCAACAGGGAGGTGTCCATCATGATGGTAAAGGGGCAAGCAACATCAGGGATCTATAGAACAGGAGTGGAGGAAAAAATCTTTTTAAGTCATTCAAAAGCATTTTGTTGTGATTGTGTCCAGTCCCAGGACTCCCCCTTCCAGGTGAGTTGGTTTAGGGGGGCAACAATGTTGGAGAAGTCTGGAATGAATTTCCTGTAGAAGTTGGTGAATCCCATGAACAATCAAACTCCTTTGACCAAGGTAGGCAGTTTCCATTTCTCTATGGCTTCTTTCTGTCCATCTCAATTTTACCTTGTCCGATGATCATTTCCAGAAATTCCATGCGAGGAGTGTCAAAGGTGCATTTGGAGAGCTTGATCAATAGTCCATGCTCCCTGAGTCATTGAAGTACTTGTCTTGTATGCTCGTGGTGAAGGGTGATGTCGTTCTTGGTGTGAATGCCCAGATCGTCCATGTAGACCTTTAGCCATTTCTTTTGGATCATGTCCACAAAGATGTGGTTCATGAATGCCTGGAATATAGGTGGGGCATTACAGAACCTGAAAAACATGACAGTTGATTCAAATAGGCCTAAAGGAGTGATGAACACAGCCTTCCATTGGTCCTCCTTTTGGATACGAATGTTGTTATATCCCCATTGTATGTCAAACTTGGTAAACAAGGTGGAGGATTTCATGTTGTCAATCGTTACGTGAGTCGACAGACTTGTGTCAGGGTCAAGGGCTCACTTACTCTGAGGGAGGTACTCACAAAGAGACGCTGCGTCCTCAAAGAAGTCTCTTGGAAAGAGAAGACTAGGTCACAACTTAAATGAGCTGTGGATCGCAAGACTGACGCTGTTATTGCGTAGAACAAGAATAAGGAAAAGGTACAGGCTATGCGGGTATTTAAGTACTACTGCTTAGGTAAGAGGAAGCTAGTAGAATGTTGTGGAAAGCGGGGACACATGACTACTACGAGAGAAGTAGTCAGAGGAGTGGATAGTCCTGTCGACGAGATGGTAGGTTAAAGAGGAAGAAGTATTGGAGAGGTGAAGACATCAAAAGTGAGTAGGTAATTGGTCTCGTCTTCATGGTAAGGGAAAAGATCAAGGTAGACTTGTCAAACAGTGCAAATGAGAAAGAAGGTATGACATAGGAAAATAATTGTAACATCAATGAGCTCAGGAATGAGAGGGAGAGGATAGGCATTTTGGATAGTATGGGAGTTCAAGTAGTGATAGTCTTGACAGGGAT
>JBBPMA010000812.1:0-16789 GCA_038090075.1 Xanthoconium purpureum | reverse complement strand
CTCGCTTCTCGCAATTCGCCTGCTCTTTTATCGCGCGTTATCTCACGTCTTGCCTTCTCTGTATCTATCGCGGTCTGTCCTCTTTCCAGTGAGCTCTAACGACTTCACTTTATCGTTGATCACTTATCTGACTATATTTTCTCATACTAGTATCATCTTGTTCCGTCTCAATCTCTCTAGTCTGCCTCTCTGCTGCTCTTCGCCTCTTCTGCCCTGTGTCGTTCTACTGTCGCCCCTCAACCTTCTTCAAGCCTGTCTCTCTAGCTGTTCGTCTCTGCTCTCTGATCCCGCTCCGTGTCCGGTCTGTTTCTGCCTCTCGCCATCTCGCCCTTTTCGCTTCCGCATCGCTGCTCGTACCATCAAGTTCTCCTGTTCCCCATCTTCTTTCGCCTTATCCTGCCTCAATCGCCCTCGCCCAAATCCTGCTCCGTCTAGTTTGCCGCCTTAACAAGCAGTGTTCAGCCAAAATCCTGCTTCCGTTCCAGCCCCGTCGCTTCACCAGTCATATTGCCTACTAGCCCCGTAATTTACCTGCCTACCAAAGTCTCACTGTATCTTTCGCCAACCCTTGTTACATGCGCCTAGCCTAGACTCATTTCACGCACTGCTGTATCTTTTCCGTCCCACCTGCACCACTGAGTTCTGTTATCTTACCCTGACGCTCTGTGAACTTCGCTGTCCCTTCACGCGTCCCGCCTCTCCCTTGCTTGTCCAAGTCTCTCACCTACCCGATCCGTCCAACTCATATCCCACCACCTGCGTCCTCTCCACATCCCACTTTGCTTGTCATCTCTGCTTTCATTCCATCCAACCACTCCAACCACTCCACCACTCCATCCCAAAGCTCATCATGAGTGAATACAACACTGACAAGGTTACCTTCCAAATCACAGGTATGTTTATATCCCTTGACTGTCATGGCCATGGATGCTTACTATTGATGTAGTTTCTCAACTCACCCTCTCTTATCCACTCCCAGAGGAAGACATCAGAGTCACAGTTGGTATTGATGATGTGTCCAAAATTACTTGCTCTGGAGAGCTGTCAGAGGATGGTCTGATAGTATCATGGAGTCATCCCTTTCTCTTGTGAGTATGGGTAGGGCTTTATTTTCATAGTTGCTGATCCTTGATTCTTGTCAACACATAGTACTGCACCTCCTTCTGCTACTGTGGTGATTGCCATCTGGACCCTTCCAAAAGAGCTCACTCCTGAATGGGACAAGCAACCCATGGGTAATCAGATGGTTACAGATGTGGACAGTCTGTTGGAGTCTGGCAATGCATGGCAAAGTAAGTTCCATTCTAATTGGTGTGATCCAAGTACTAAGAGTATGCAAGGCAATGTGCCTGGATTACAGAATGGACCTGTAATTCTGTTTGTAAGTTGCATGACTGGGAGTGTCCTGGTAAGTTTTTGGTGTTGAGGCTATCCCTACACCAAACTGAACACATACTTTAGATTATACCAGATGGGCATGACTGTGTGGTTGCTCTGAAAGTATATGACATGGAGCTATATGATTTCTGCAGGCAATTCAGAAATGTGCCTGCTGTATCCACAATGATTGAATTGGGATGGGCAAGACTGGATCTCTGTCCTGAAGGCCATGCAGCACATGCAAACATTTTGGGTGACCTTGATGAATTCTTTGATCTTTGCTATCAAATAGAGGGAAACATCTTTGATCTCAAGAGGGCCATTGATGTTGGACAGAGAAGACTTGATCTCTGCCCACCTGGCCATCCAGAGCATGCTAATGCCCTTGGGAGTCTTGCAGAATCATTGTGGAGACATTATAAAATCCAGAAGAATGAAGCAGACTTGGAGAGGATCATAAAGATGGATCAGAAAAGGCTTGATCTGTGTCCATTAGGCCATCCAAAGCACACTCAAGCTCTTGGAGATCTTGCAGCATCCTTGATGGACCATTACTATGCACAAGGAGATATAAATGATCTCAATAGAGTTATTGAGATGGAACAAAGAAGGCTTGATCTTTGCCCATCAGGCCACCCAGAGCATCCTGAAGCTGTGGGAAATCTTGCAGTATCTCTACATGACTGTTATAACAGGCAGGGAAATTTGGCTGACCTGGAAAAAGCCATTGAGCTGGAAGAGAGAAAGCTTGAATTTCGCCCACCTGGTCATCAAAGTCATGGGCTTGCTCTCTGCAACCTTGCATGGTCATTAAGGGAACATTATAATGCAACAAAAACCCACTCTGATTTGAACAGGGCAATCAAGCTGTTTAGAGAAGCTTTGGCTACTTATCCAGTTCAGCACTATAATTTTGCTGCTTCCATTGAACAACTGGCTGAAACACTCCTCCTTTGCAACTCCTTGTCACATGAAGCCTTTGATGCCTACAGAAAATTGAAGGCCTGTAGTCCAGCTGTTCCAATGTTTTTGTGGGATGCAACTCAAGCCTGGGTCAAGAATGCTGAAAAACACAATCATCCCTCAGTCTTGGAGGCTTATCAAACAACACTCAATACCCTGGACCATTTTACTTCCATGCAATCTTCACTTGACTCTAGGCATGAGACAATGCAGGCAAGAGTGGCTGATCTAGCCAACAATGCATTCTCATGTGCTATGAGGTACAATGACCTCTCAATGGGTGTTGAGCTTCTCGAACAAGGTCGAGGAATCCTGTGGAACCAGCTCGCCCGCTTCGACATCTCTATAGTTGCATTGGAGAGTCGTGGTAAGGAGGGACGCGAGCTCGGGAACAAATTCAGGTGGTTGAGTGGAGAGCTCAGAAAGCATGCTGGGGGTAGTGGTGGTCAAGGGACGGATCCATACTGGCGGATCCAAGAGGAATGGCAATCAGTGGTGGACAGAATTCGACAACTGGACGGGTTCTCACGATTCCTCTTGCCTCCACTTTTCGACGACCTCCAACGAGCCGCCGAATGCGGACCTGTGATTATCGTCAATGCAAGCAAATACACCTGTGACGCTCTCATCGTCCTCCACACTCGGCCGCCTGTTCGCGTTGACCTGGATTGCTCCCTTGAAGATGTCGCTCAAATATGTTCGCAGTTCTCTGAACTCATCCAGGACCCGCACGCATATGGACAGCATAGAGAGCTGTGGGTCAAGCGAGCCTTGCGCAACTTGTGGACGACCGTAGTTGAACCGATCGTCAACGCCCTCCAAGACGATGTGCAGTTACCATTGGGTTCGCGAATCTGGTGGTGTCTGGCATCGAAGTTCACCACTCTCCCCCTTCATGCTGCTGGGCCGCATCGAAAAGACCAGAAGAACCTCATGGATCTCTACGTCTCTTCGTATGCTCCCTCTCTCTCCGCTCTCATCCGTGCGCGCGAGCGTGCTCGGACTCAGAAGAACGCCTCCGGGTATGCGCATGTGATTTCGTTTGCAGCCATCGGTCAGGCGCAGCCAGGTGGAGGCCAAAAATTGCGCGAACTATCCGAGGTTGAACGCGAAATCCATAGGATTAGAAACGAGACCGACATGCCTCCGGAGGTGACGTTCGAGACCGTCACTGGCGGCGCAGCCACCATCAAAGGCGCCATCCAGGCATTCCGGGACCACTGCTGGATCCACCTTGCTTGTCACGGTGCACAGGACGCCGACAAACCGTTCGAGTCGTGGTTTGCGATGCGAGATGGCCCGCTCACGCTGATGCGCATCATCCAGGAACGCTACACGCGTTCCGAGTTTGCGTTCTTATCTGCGTGCCACACGGCGGTGGGGGACGCGTCTACGCCGGACGAGGTGCTCCATCTCGCTGCCGGAATGCAGTTTGCGGGGTTCAATGGGGTGATTGGGACGTTGTGGAGGGTGGACGATGCGATTGCGCACGCGGTGGTTACCCGGTTTTACAGGGAGATGTTCAAACGCCCTGTCATCGACTTTGAGTACGCGGCGGAGGCACTGAATGTTGCGGTGGTGGAGTCGGCCAAGGAGGTGCCGTTGGAGAAGCGGATCGTATTCGTGCATATTGGAATTTGAGCTTGTCGAGGCAGGCCTCTTTCTTCGAGATCAAGACCGAATCCAAAGTGTTGTATGCTACTTTCATCTCTTGATACATGTCCAACTTTGTACGATAGATTTCCGATCACCATTGAGGCCAGGGGGTGAAGTCTCAAAGCACGACACGCCTGGGACCCGACTCAGGTCGTGTCAAGTCAATGGACCGGAATGGGACCGGAAGACGTCTGTATGTCACCACAGAAAGAAGAGACCATCAGGTTCGTTTGATTGCATAGAGACGAGCGTGCGAATTGTCGAGCTAGTCACATTGCCGTCGCTCAGCAGTCTCTTGGCTGTTCTCCTCGGTCCTTATAGCCGCTGGACTGCTCTTTACGATGATCTTTCGTGTGTCACAATCCGTCCGACTCTGACGTGCTCTGAGATTCTGCAACACAGATTTTCGTGTTCTCTGATCTCGAATGCGACTACATCTTTGCAACAAACTCAACCAAGTCGTCGAACCACTGGCAGACGGCCTCACTCCGGTGTTCTCATAACGTGCAACCCTAGTTTGTTCTGTCAGAAAACGTCGTTTATTCTGTCCTTACCCTTCTTTGTTTGCTATTGGGTCAATAGGTTCCATTCCTTTTCAACCTTCCTCTCGTGCTCTGTAACACCACCAAGTACGTCTCTTCAACGTGCGTCATTCGTGGTGTTCAATATCTATTGTCACCCACACAGGATACGAAACAAGAACCAGATGTACGACGCCACCTAAATCTTCCGCACGCTTTCCGGACACAAAAAGGAGAGCTTCGTGAAACTAGGCTTCTATCTCTTGTGCTTCATCTACTACCTCTACTGGCGCATATCGCGCTTCTGGTTTGCACTTTCCGAACTGTCGCACTGATTTCGGAGAGTGACTGATTCTCCCAAAAGCTCGAGACCGATGTACATGCGGAAACTCGGGCTGGGTGTACTATATTGCGCATGATAACAGACATGTGTGGTCGGTGCAGGTTCCGTAGAGAATTCGGACCTTGTTTACGCAGTGGAGTCGCGACGTAGTCGTCGATTTCCGTTAGTTGACATCGTCCGTCCGTTTGAAAGTCGGCCAGTCTTGGTGTACCAAGTAGGCCGACCTGGTCTTCTATAATGCCGCATCGTCGCAGAGCCCTGTACATAATCCCGCGCTCACATTTCTAGGTTACTGTGCTGTGGCACTCCTTGGCGTCTATCCTTCAACGTGAGGTGTCTCGGGCTACGTTTACCCAATCAGACGTTGTATATTTGTAGGTAAGGCGACCGTACAGCATTTCCGGATCTTTGCGCGACCTCATGTCGCTTTATCCTTTCCAACGTGTTTATCTCCCCAGACTCAGTCCGCACCCTGCGTTGCTCCCCTCCCCTGCTTCCCTCGACCCCCTCGTCAATCCCATACCGCATCGCTGTCCACGTATCTCCCCACCAATCTGACTTTCCGTCTACTCATCACTCTGCCTTAGGCGCCGGCTTATCGTCCGTCTCTCGACGAATTGTCCCGCTTCCTGCTGTGAGTACTCCCGTCGTTTGCCATCGTCCATCGATCAAATTGTTTACACCATCTCCCTCGTTCGATCCTCTCTTCTATCCCTATATCGTCCATTTCCTAGGTTATCGTTGCTCAAACCCTCCGACCCACTCAATCTCCCCATCCCCCCCTGCCTGCTGTCGCCTCTTCCAAGTCTTCAGTTACCTCTAGCACCCCTTCAAATCTACCGTTCTCGCATTCCCTCATCCGTCTAGCCTTTCACTTGCCCTCAGGTCGTCATTGCCCAAACGCTGCTCGCTTCTGCCCCCTCGATTTCCATCTCCCGAGGTCCTCTCAGCTTTTGATTTCCACCCTCTCCTGCAAGCCTTCTGTTGCCGCTAGCCTGCTCTAAAACGTCCAGTCTCGCCTCACGATCTCGCTTCTCGTAACCCGCCTGCACTCTCATCACGCGTTATCTCACGTCTTCCCCGCTCTGTATCTATCGCGGTCTATCCTGTCTCCAGTGAGTTCTAATGACTTCATTTTATCGTCGATCGCTTATCTGATTGTATCTCCTATGCTAGTATCATCTCAATCTCTCTAGTCTGCCTTTCCGCTGCTCTTCACCTCTTCTGCTCTTTGTCTCGTTCTATTCTCACCTCTCGGCCTTCTTCAAGCTTGTCTCTCTAACTCGTTCGTCTCTACCCTCTGATCCCACTGTTGGTCTCTGTCTGCCCCTCATCATCTCGCCCGCCCTTTTCGCCTCTGCATTGCTACTTGTAACATCAAGTCCTCCTGCTCCCTACCTTCGCCTTACCTTGCCTCAATCGCCCTCATCCAAGTTCTTCTCTGTTTCATTTGCCGCCTTAACAAGCTCTGTTCAGCCAAAATCTTGCCCCTGTCCCAGCCCCGTTGCTTCGCCACTCATATTGCCTACTAGCCTCATAATTCGACAGTCCACCAAAGCCACACTCCGTCTTTCGTCATTCCTCGTTGCTTTTGCCTATCCCAGACCCATTTTGTGCATTGCCGTATCTTTTCTGTCCTGCCTGCATCACTGAGTTCCGTCATCTTGCCTTGTCGCCCCGCTGTCACCCCACGTGTCCCACTTCTCTCTTGCTTGCCCGAGTTTCTCACCTACCTGATCTGTCTGACTTGCATCACGCCCCTCTTGTCATTGTCCATCCCAAAGTTCATCATGAGTGAATACAACACTGACAAGGTTACTTTTCAAATCACAGGTATGTTTCTATTCCTTGACTGCCATGGCTGTGGATGCTGACTACTGATATAGTTTCTCAACTCACCCTCTCTTCTCCACTCCCAGAGGAAGACATCAGAGTCACAGTTGGTATTGATGATGTGTCCAAAATCACCTGCTCTGGAGAGCCATCAGAGGATGGCCTGACAGTAACATGGAATCATTCCTTTCTCTTGTGAGTGTCAGTGGGGCTTCATATTCATGGTTGCCAACTCTCATCATCACAGTACTGCACCTCTTTCTGCTACTGTGGTAATTGCCATCTGGACTCTTCCAGAGGAGCTCACCCCTGAATGGGACAAGCAACCCATGGGTAATCAGATTGTTACAGATGTGGACAATCTGCTGCAGTCTGGCAATGTATGGCAAAGTAAGTTCCATTCTGGTTGGTGTGATTCAAGTATTAAGAGTATGCTAGGCAATGTGCCTGGACTACAGAATGATCCTGCAATACTGTCTGTAAGCTGCATGGCTAGCAATGTCCTGGTAAGTTTTTGATGTTGAGGTTATCACCTACATCAAACTGAATACATGCTCTAGACTGTACCAGATGTGCATGACTGCATGGCTGCTCTAAAAGAGTGTGACATGGAGCTATATGATTTCTGTGTGCAATTCAGAAATGTGCCTGCTGTATCCACAATGATTGAATTGGGGTGGGCAAGACTGGATCTCTGTCCTGAAGGCCATGCAGCACATGCAGACACTTTGAATGATCTTAGTGCTTCCTATAGTCTCCACTATCAAATGGAGGGAAACATCTCTGATCTCAACAGGGCCATTGATATTGGACAGAAAAGACTTGATCTCTGCCCACCTGGCCATCCAAAGCATGTGAATGCCCTTGGAGATTTTGCATCATCACTGCAAAAACTTTACAAAATCCAGAAGAATAAAGCAGACTTGGAGAGGATCATAGAGATGAAACAGAATATGCTTGATTTGTTTCCATTAGGCCACCCAGACCATACCTATGCTCTTGCAAGTCTTGCATCCTCCTTGAATGATTGTTACTATGCACAAGGAGATATAAAAGACCTCAATAGAGTTATTGAGATGAAACAAAGGAGGCTTGACCTTTGTCCATCAGGCCACCCAGAGCACCCTCAAGCTATAGGAAATCTTGCAGTATCTCTGCATGAATGTTATCACATGCAGGGCAATTTGGCTGACCTGGACAAAGCCATTGAGCTGAAAGAGAGAAAGCTTGAATTTCACCCACCTGGTCATCAAAGTCATGGACTTGCTCTCTACAACCTTGCATGGTCTTTAAGGGAATGTTATAATGCAACAAAAACCCACTCTGATTTAAACAGGGCAATTAAGCTATTTAGAGAAGCTTGGGCTACTTATCCAGTTCAGCATTATAACTTTGCTGCCTCTGTTGAACAACTGGCTGAAACACTCCTCCTTTGCAACTCCTTGTTACATGAAGCTTTTGAAGCCTACAGAAAATTGAAGGCCTGTGGTCCAGCTGTTTCAATGTTTTTGTGGGATGCAACTCAAGCTTGGGTCAAAAATGCTGAAAAACACAACCATCCCTCAGTCTTGGAGGCCTATCAAACAACACTCAATACCCTGGATCATTTGACTTCCATGCAATCTTCACTTGACTCTAGGCATGAGACAATGCAGGCAAGAGTGGCTGATCTAGCCAACAATGCATTCTCATGTGCTATGAGGTACAATGACCTCTTGATGGGTGTTGAGCTTCTCGAGCAAGGTCGAGGAATCCTGTGGAACCAGCTCGCCCGCTTCGACATCTCTGTAGTTGCATTGGAGAGTCGGGGTAAGGGACATGAGCTCGGGAGCAAATTCAGGTGGTTGAGTGGAGAGCTCAGGAAGCATGCTGGGGGTAGTGGTGGTCAAGGGACGGATCCATACTGGCGAATCCAAGAGGAATGGCAATCAGTGGTGGATAGAATTCGACGTCTAGACGGGTTCTCACGATTCCTCTTGCCTCCACTTTTCGACGACCTCCAACGAGCGGCCGAGCGCGGACCTGTGATTATCGTCAATGCAAGCAAATACACCTGCGACGCTCTCATCGTCCTTTACAGTCGGCCACCTGTTCGCGTTGACTTGGATTGCTCCCTCGAAGATGTCGCTCAGCTTTGCTCTCAATTTTCTGAACTCATCCAGGACCCGCACGCGTATGGACAGCATAGAGAGTTGTGGGTCAAAGAAGCTTTGCGCAACTTGTGGACGACCGTGATCGAACCGATCGTCAACGTCCTCCAAGACGACGTGCAGTTACCATTGAGTTCGCGAATCTGGTGGTGTCCGGCATCGAAGTTCACCACTCTTCCCCTTCATGCTGCTGGACCGCATCGAAAAGACCAGAAGAACCTCATGGATCTCTACGTCTCTTCGTATGCTCCCTCTCTCTCCGCTCTCATCCGTGCGCGTGAGCGTGCTCGGACTCAGCAGAACGTCTCCGGGTATGCACATGTGGTTTCGTTTGCAGCCGTCGGTCAAGCGCAGCCAGGTGGAGGCCAAAAACTGCGCGAACTATCCGAGGTTGAACGCGAAATCCATAGGATTCGAAATGAGGCCGACATGCCCCCAGAGGTGACGTTCGAGACCGTCACTGGCGACGCGGCCGCCATCAAAGGCGCCATCCAGGCATTCCGGGACCACCGCTGGATCCACCTTGCTTGTCACGGTGCACAGGATGCCGACAAACCGTTCGAGTCGTGGTTCGCGATGCGAGATGGTCCGCTCACGCTGATGCGCATCATCCAGGAACGCTACACGCGTTCCGAGTTTGCGTTCTTATCTGCGTGCCACACGGCGGTGGGGGACGCGTCTACGCCGGACGAGGTGCTCCATCTTGCTGCCGGAATGCAGTTTGCGGGGTTCAATGGGGTGATTGGGACGTTGTGGCGGGTGGACGATGCGATTGCGCACGAGGTGGTTACCCGGTTTTACAGGGAGATGTTCAAACGCCCTGTCATCGACTTTGAGTACGCGGCGGAGGCGCTGAACGTTGCGATGGTGGAGTCGGCCAAGGAGGTACCGTTGGAGAAGCGGATCGTATTCGTCCATATCGGAGTTTGAGCTCATCGGGGCAGCTTTCTTTCTTCTCGATCACAGTGTACAGCACTTTCATCCCTTGATACGTGTCCGACTTTGTACGATATACTTTCGATCATGTGCTTCAATAGAATGCACGCGTCGCTTTACTTTCGCGCATCCTGGGGCTTAGGCTGGAACTCTATTGTACAGACTGAGGGACTGTGGCGCGCTCATAGAGGTCGGACAATTGTGAAATACAGTCTATGTCTGTGCGGCAGACTGGGTACAGTACTTCCTGCGACCATACAATGTAGCAAACTGGGTGATTTGAATGTAAATGGTATCCCACTACGTCGCATTGACATGGCAAAATGGATGACGGCAGGAGAGGGCAGGTGTATGTACACGAACGTGGACACTCGTACGTCAACGAGGACGTCGAGGCGCATACATCGACGTGGACACACGGACAATGGCAGGAGAGGGGAACGAGCATGGTGTCTGATGACGGGGCAGGGGACCCACGTATTCCCGTTTGCGTTTGCATTCATGTTCGGTCCTCGGCGTCGGCATGGTGTTTGCGTGCAAGCTGGGAGGAGGCAAGCGACGGCAGTTGCATCATGATGAACACCGTGAGGGCAAGAGACGAGCAATCGCGCTCGGACGGACACGAATAATTTGGAGAACGAGCGCTTGTGCTCGAACGGACACGAAGGCGACTGATAATGCACAACTTGCAATCTGTTGAAGTTAAGAGGGAGCGAATGCCGACAGCGCACGTGTGTATATGGAAGGATTACCTCTGCTCCCTCCTTGCAGTCATAACTGGAGAGCAGAGAGATTACGGAAGAACGTGTTCCCCGTTTGGTTCGCCTGACAGTTGCAACGCCACAGACCCACGAGGCACGACTAGGCCATGACGTGGCTGCAACGGCGACGCGGCGGTCATCATAACGCAACTACCATGTCGTCAATGTGGTCACAAGTAACGAAAAGAATTGACGCAGACGCGCAGACGGCAGCAGGGGAAGCGGAAGGGGCAGCATGCGCAAATGTCAACGTTCGCGTCGACGATGACATGGTGATCGTCCGAGACCGAAAGGGACCTTAACTTTTGACAAATGAGAGATAGAGGAGGAGAGAGGGGCGTAAGGAGAACATGTGAACCCGGGGGCAGATGGTGTGGGTCTGAAACGTCCTGTCGAGCAACGGGAACATAGACGGTTGACAATGGAATGGCGCAACCTGACGTCCCCAGCACGCGCCGCGTGTCACAGTCGCGGGCAGACAGGACGTAAGAACCAAAGCAGGGTACTTGATGATTGAGACATTCGGAAATTTTGACATTCGACAATGGGGACATCGAGCGTCATCACCAGAACCTCACGTCGTGAGCACGTATCGCGCGTAGGTGACCGGATCAGACGTCGTGGAGGTCAAGGGACGTGTCGTGGTCGCGGCGAGAAGTGTGTTGTTGCCACCATTTGCACTTTTGAAATAATGACAGGTTGCAAGAGTATGTGTCTCCGCTGAGTGGAGTATAAAAGGTCGAATGCCTGTGAGTATGGTGAGTACATATAAAAGAAGTAGATATGCTTCAGAAACGAAGATTGACCTGAGTGTCCCCCAACGGCAATGTGATGACAGGGATCTAGATCACCATTCACACGCTCCCCTCCATGAACCTGACAGTCTTCCTTCTTGTGGCGACATGCAGACGTCTTGTGGGCCCATTGATCTGACACGACATGGAGAGCATGGCGCATTGTCCTTTGGGACCATGACCAGTTTTTTTAGCTGTTCCTCTTCTCGCTCCTTACGGCCTTGCTCTTTACGATGGTCTTTTTCGTACGTCGCAAACCGTCCAACTCTGATCGTGCTCTGATATGCAACGCAGATTATTATGTTCTCTGACCTCGAATGCGACTACATCAATCTCATGGATCTTTGCAACAAGCTCAAGCAGGAAACTGAACCGCACGTCTTTCCCCCCGCACCCGCACTCACCACGAGCAACCTAGTTTGTTCTTGCTGAAAACATCGCTCACGCTTTCCTTACCCTCCTTTCTTGCTCTCGGATCAATGGGCCACATTCCTGTTCAACCTTCCGCTCGTGCTTTGTATCGCCAACAAGCACGTCTCTTAACGTGTCATTATGGCGTTCATATACGCCCACACAGGATACGAGATAAGAACCACATGATGGCCCATCGAAATCTTCCGCACGCTTTCCGGACACAAGAAGGAGAGCTTCATGAAACTCGGCTTCTATCTCTTGCCATTTTTCTACTATCTCTACTGGTCCGTATCTCGCTTCTTGGTTCCGCTTTCCGAACTCACCTCTGACTTAGCATGATTGTCGCACTCATTTTGGAGAGTGAATGATCGTCGTCCCAAAGACTCGAGACTGGTGTGCGCCAAAGGAGGTACATAGACATCTAATCTGCGGTAGACAGTGGTGTCCAGATATGCATGAGGTACTGTGGTCGAGCGAGGGGGTTTCCCATGTTGTATCTCGTCTCGTTGGGTGCTATGATTTTGTGCTCTCATCAACTGAATTTCACTATATTACGCGTGATAATGCATGAGCAAGGCTTTTCTATGGTCACATTGCAGGTTCCGTAGAGAATTCGGACCTTGTTAATGCGCAACGCAGTTGCCGATTTCCGTTGGTTTACACCATTCGGCGAAAGTCGTACGTCTGTACCCAATCAGGCGTCGTATATTTGTGGGTGAGGCGATTGTACAGCGTTTCCGGATCATTGCGCGGCCTCGTGTCGCTTTACACCCTTTCCAACGTGTTTCTCCTTCTAGGCTCAGTCTGCACCCTGCGTCGTTCCCTTCCCTGCCCCCTTTCCCAGCCTCCCTCGTCAACATATCTCCTGCTCTAGGCGTTTCCATATCCATCGAACTCTTATCGTCCAAGATCTCGTCTTCCAACGAATTGACCCGCTTCCCGCTTTGTGAGTGCGCCCGCCGTTCCCCACCGTCCGTCGATCCAATCGTTTACGCCATCTTCCTCGTCTAATCCTCTCTTTTAGCCCTTGACCGTCCGTTGCCCAGGTTACCCAAACCCTCCGACTCGCTCGATCTCCCTGGCTGCCGTCGCCTCCAAGCCTTCAGCATCCTCTAGCGCCCCTTCTGCCCTATCGTTCTCGCATTCCCTCCTCCGTTTAGCCTCTTTCTTTTCCTTGCCCTTAGGACCCCATTGCCCAAACACTGCTTGCTTCTCCCCCCTCGATTTCCATCTCCCTCGGTCCTCTCAGCCTCTGGTTTCCACCTCTCCCGCAAGCCTTCTGTTGCCGCTGGCCTGCTCTGAAACGTCCAGTCTCGCCTCACCATCTCGCTTCTCGCAATTCGCCTACTCTTTCATCGCACGTTATCTCACGTCTTGCCTTCTCTGTATCTATCACGATCTGTCCTCTTGCCAGTGAGCTCTAACGACTTCACTTTATTGTCGATCGTTATCTGACTATATCTTCTCATGCTAGTATCGTCTCGTTCCATCTCAATCTCTCTAGTCTGCCTTTCTGTTGCTCTTCGCCTCTTCTGCTCTCTGTCTCATCCTGTTGTCGCCCCTCGCCCCTCTTCCAGCTTGTCTCTTTAGCTTTTCGTCTCTGCTCTCTGATCCCGCTCCGTGCCCGGTCTGTTTCTGCCCCTCATCATCCCACCCGCCCTTTTCGCTTCTACATCGCTGCTCGTACCATCAAGTCCCGCTCCCCACCTTCGCCTCGTCTTGCTTCAATCGCCCTTGCCCTCGCCCAAATTCTGCTCCGTCTCGTCTGCCGCCTTAACACGCCCTGTTCAGCCAAAATCCTGCTCCTGTCCCTGCTCCGCTGCTTCTCAGTCATATTGCCTCCTAGCCTTGTAATTTGCCTGCCTACCAAAGCTCCACTTCGTCTTTCGCCACCCCTCGTTACTTGCGCCTAGTCTAGACCCATTCTACGCACTGCCGTATCTTTTCCGTCCCGC
Organism: Xanthoconium purpureum; assembly: GCA_038090075.1. NCBI lineage: Eukaryota > Fungi > Basidiomycota > Agaricomycetes > Boletales > Boletaceae > Xanthoconium > Xanthoconium purpureum. The sequence goes on along the minus strand of JBBPMA010000812.1, from coordinate 3,083 downwards.
CTGCATCACTGAGTTCTGTTGTACCCTGACGCCCTGTGAACTTCGCCGTCCCTTCGCGCGTCCCGCCTCTCCCTTGCTTGTCCAAGCCTCTCACCTACCTCATATCCCACCACCTGCGTCCTCTCCACATCTCACTTTGCTTGTCATCTCCTCTGCTTTCATTCCATCCAACCACTCCACCACTCCACCCCATAGCTCATCATGAGTGAATACAACCCTGACAAAGTTACCTTCCAAATCACAGGTATGTTTATATTCCTTGGCTGCCATGGCCATGAATGCTTACTATTGATGTAGTTTCCCAACTCACCATCCCTTCTCCACTCCCAGAGGAAGACATCAGAGTCACAATTGGTATTGATGATGTGTCCAAAATCACCTGTTCTGGAGAGCTATCAGAGGATGGTCTGACAGTAACATGGAACCATCCTTTTCTCTTGTGAGTATTGGTAGGGCTCTTATATACAGTACATGGTTGCTGACTCTCATCATCAAACAGTACTGCACCTCCTTCTGCTACTGTGGTAATTGCCATCTGGACCCTTCCAGAAGAGCTCACCCTTGAATGGGACAAGCAACTCATGGGTAATCAGATGGTTACAGATGTGGACAGTCTGTTGGAGTCTGGCAATGCATGGCAAAGTAAGTTCTATTGTGATTGGTGTGATCCAAGTACTGAGAGTATGCCAGGTAATGTGCCTGGACTACAGGATGGACCTGTAATTCACTTTGTAAGCTGCATGACTAGCAGTGTCTTGGTAAGTTTTTGGTGTTGAGGCTATCTCTACATTAAACTGAGTACATGCTTTAGATTGTACCAGATGGGCATGATTGTCTGGCTGCTCTAGAGGAGTATGACAGGGAGCTATATGATTTCTGCATGCAATTCAGAAATATGTCTGCTGCATCCACAAAGGTTGAATTGGGATGGGCAGAACTGGATCTCTGTCCTGAAGGCCATGCAGCACATGTAGACATTTTGTGCAGTCTTGATGTATCCTTTCATTTCTGCTATCACATAGAGGGAAATATCTCTGATCTCAATAGGGCCATTGATATTGGACAGAAAAGACTTGATCTCTGTCCACCTGGCCATCCTGGGCATGCTAATGCCCTTGGAGATCTTGCAGAATCATTGCAGAATCATTATCAAATCCACGAGAATAAAGTAGACTTGGAGAGGATCACAGAGATGCAACAGCAAAGGCTTGATTTGTGTCCATTAGGCCACCCAAATCATACTCAAGCTCTTGGAAGTTTTGCAGAATCCTTGAAGAACCGTTACTATGCACAAGGAGATATAAATGGTCTCAATAGAGCTATTGAGATGGAACAAAGAAGGCTTGACCTTTGTCCATCAGGCCATCCAGAGCATGGTAAAGCTATAGGAAATCTTGCAGTATCTTTGGCAGAACATTATCTCAACCAGGGTGATTTGGCTGACCTGGACAGAACAATTGAGCTGGAAGAAAGGAAGCTTGAATTTTGCCCACCTGGTCATCAAAGTCATGGACTTGCTCTTTACAACCTTGCATGCTCACTAAGGGACCACTATAATGCAACAAAAAATCAATCTGATTTAAACAGGGCAATCAAATCATTCAAGGAGGCATTGGACAGTTATCCAGCACAGCACAGATGTTTTGCTTTAATTCTTACACAGCTGTCCCAAACCATTCTTCTTTGCAATTACTCACCTCAAGATGCCTTTGAAACCTTCAATAGACTAAAGACCTGTGGTCCAGCTGTATCACTGGATTTGTGGAATGCAACTCAAACTTGGGTTGAGGGTGCTGAAAAACACAATCATCCCTCAGTCTTGGAGGCTTATCAAACAACACTCAATACCCTGGATCATTTTACTTCCATGCAATCTTCACTTGACTCTAGGCATGAGACAATGCAGGCAAGAGTGGCTGATCTAGCCAACAATGCATTCTCATGTGCTATGAGGTACAATGACCTCCCAATGGGTGTCGAGCTTCTCGAACAAGGTCGAGGAATCCTGTGGAACCAGCTCGCCCGCTTCGACATCTCTATAGTTGCATTGGAGAATTGGGGTAAGAAGGGACATGAGCTCGGGAACAAATTCAGGTGGTTGAGTGAAGAGCTCAAAAAGCATGCTGGGGGTAGTGGTGGTCAAGGGACGGATCCATACTGGCGGATCCAAGAGGAATGGCAATCAGTGGTGGATAGAATTCGACAACTGGACGGATTCTCACGATTCCTCTTGCCTCCACTTTTCGACGACCTCCAACGAGCCGCCGAACGCGGACCTGTGATTATCGTCAACGCAAGCAAGTACACATGCGACGCCCTTATCATCCTCCACACTCGGCCGCCTGTTCGCGTCGACTTGGATTGCTCCCTCGAAGATGTCACTCAAATGTGTTCGCAGTTCTCTGAACTCATCCAGGACCCGCACGCATATGGACAGCATAGAGAGCTGTGGGTCAAGCGGGCCTTGCGCAACTTGTGGTCGACCGTGATTGAATCAATCGCCAATGCCCTCCAAGACGGCGTGCAGTTACCGCTGGGTTCTCGAATCTGGTGGTGTCCTGCGTCGAAATTTACGACCCTCCCTCTCCATGCTGCTGGGCCGCATCGAAAAGACCAGAAGAATCTGATGGATCTCTACGTCTCTTCGTATGCTCCCTCTCTCTCGGCCCTCATTCGTGCGCGTGAGCGCGCTCGGACTCAGGAGAACGCCTCCGGGTGTGCGAATGTGATTTCGTTTGCGGCCGTCGGTCAGGCGCAGCCAGGTGGAGGCCAAAAACTGCGCGAGCTACCCGAGACCAGCATGCCTCCAGAAGTGACGTTGGAGACCGTCACTGGGGACGCAGCCACCATCGAAGGCGCTATCCAGGCATTCCGAGACCACCGCTGGATCCACCTTGCCTGTCACGGTGCACAGGACGCTGACAAACCCTTCGAGTCGTGGTTCGCGATGCGAGATGGCCCGCTCACACTGATGCGCATCATCCAGGAACGCTACACGCGTTCCGAGTTCGCATTCTTGTCTGCGTGCCACACGGCGGTGGGGGACGCGTCTACGCCGGACGAGGTGCTCCATCTCGCTGCCG
>JBBPMA010000811.1:0-16798 GCA_038090075.1 Xanthoconium purpureum | reverse complement strand
GTTTTAATATTTATGATTTAAGCGGAGCCTGAATTCTTGCCGTAGCACCAGATTTTTCGGTACCACAAAACCATGGTTTTTGACAAATTGTGTGACTACCGAACAGGGCCTAAGCAACTTCCATCCATTCATCTGCAAACAGAGAGCTGTTGCCAAGCATGATCGACAGTAAGAGTGGGCAGTTTCCTGCTCTTGAAAGCCACCTCTGATAGAAATCTATGCCTTTAGAGTGGATGGCTTCTGGTGTGTTGAGATCAAACTTGATGTTTGGGATGGTGTCCAGGGAGGACCAGAGCTCGGGTATGTGAAGTGCAATATCCCTTCACCTGCGACAGACCTATAGGAGAAGCAGTGGGGCCTCATCTGACATTAGCTTGATATAGGTCTCAAGAGGCAAGCATGCAATGAAGATGTGGGACTGTAATTCCACTTGGAGTCTCTGCATGGGGAGGGAGGGTGGTGGGGTGTTCTGAAAGAAGGGGAAGGGCTGGTTGTGAACCTTTTTAGGGCCAAGGATTATGGACCTACTGTAAGCGGTGGACAATGCATGAAATTTTCATAAGCAAAAACAAGGTTTGGAATGCCCACCTGGTGCAGAAGCCTGATTTGGACAACAATGGAGGCCAGGTGCATTGGTGGTCCAAATTATGCCTGTGCCAACTATAGAGAGAGCAGTTTGTGCAAGGTGATCAGGAAGAGCAATGTTACAAACATTTTGACAGGCTCAAGAAGAGATGCTGCCATTGAGCATGGCTGTGTTGTTTCAAGCATGAATTTTACTCATGACACCTGTATCCTGGTCAAAGAACACACGTGCCCCTGCATTACTGTATAGCCAGGGCAACTTCATCTTGTAATTTGTGAGCTTCCATTGATTTTAGAAACCATGCATTTTGTTGAGTCCCTATATTCATGCATCAGCATTAGTAACCATGCTGCCAAAAACAACTGACAAAAAAACTCTTCTGCTGAGTATATTCAATGATGAAGTATCTACGCTCCGTCACCTGTTTGGCATGATGCCTGATGAGTGAATAGTCTGGTCATTACAATTCTTCTGGGCTGCAACCACCTGAATGAAACATGATGTGGTGCGAGCATTGAGCAACAGATAGACCTATACTGCAGCTGATATAGTAGATCAAGCCAACAATGCACATGTGTGGACCTGACTTGCATTCACAGCATGAAGTTCAGTGATAGACATACAAAATATACATGTGATTTCGGCCATGACTTTGTTAAAGAAATATATCCTTTGCAATAAAACATCTCAAGTAGCCTCAGGTATCACCACTACATCTGTGCCAGTCGCTCTGTTTGTGCCAGCATGTGACTTGACCACTGAACCCAAAGGGTTGATGATTCTGGCTTATTCGAATGTGGCATATTTCCTTCTAGTTTAAAGCCATATATTCTACAAACCTGGCAACATGTAATCAGAGATTGAGGGAAACATCTCCAACCCCCTGCTCCATCACTCACATGCTTCTTGCTTCCATTCACCCTTTTGCTCCAGGAAGAAGTTCAACACTACATCTTTCACTGTTCTCATCCCATTTTTGACATTAAAAAATAGGGAGTTTGAAAGAGTAGCATCTTTCACCTTCTTAAATGCTAGTATTTGAGTGAGTCACCACTGCTAAAGGAATGAGGACCATTGCCCTGGGGGGAAATGTCACCACAAGCTCTAGTTCCCCAAGCACCAGGTGCTTTCCTGCAGAAGGATCAAATTCTCTGAGGGCTGTGATGCAGCATATGCTAAACAATAGATTTTTTGCATCACAGTGCAGAATACAAACTGTTCTGGGACTGAGATTGAAGGCAAGCTGTCCACAAAGGGAAATTCCAAGTTTGTTTTCTCCTGGCACAATGTCTCCATTGAACTCTGGTAATACTGGTGCATCTTGGGGAAAAACATCTGGAAAGCCTCTGCATACAATATTGAACATTGGTAGGCATCCGGAATGATGCACTTATGGTCCTGAAAGCCTGCTAACCTGGTGAGTGATTTGTTTTGCTTCAGTCTCTCCCCAATGTTCTTATAGAGAGTGTCTGTCATGGTTTGCATTGGCTCCTGTTCTAAAGTGTGTTAAGACTCCCTTTGACAGGAAGAGTCCTTACTGGAGTACCATCCCCATGGGTGACATCCACGAAGATTGTGTGGAATGTTCCTCTCATGTATCTGCTTTCAGGAGGGAGGAGATCCTTGCTTTCTGCTCTGAACACAGTGGTCACTTTTTCTACAACATCTTTCTTATACTCTGCCTTCAGCATCCCTGCAAGCACTGCGACAACCTGCTGTGACTTGTTCAAAATCACATGTGGACGTCTGCTGTGTTTAAGGAAACCATAGAAAAGCGAACATTCAAATGTTCCACTCACCTTCCATCCCACTCAACCAGTTTGAATCCACTCTCCAATAGCTGCCAGAGGCTGCTTTCTTCTCAGCTGAAGGTGTTCTTGAGACTCCTGAGCCATCCCCCTTCCACAGCCTTCAGATCCTCTGCTCATGTCTCCATTGCCATCACTGAATATGCATCCAACATTTCGTGAAGGTGTTTGAGGGCCACACCCTTTAGCTTGCCATCTTCCCGTCCTTCTTCTTCTGCATCCAACTTCCTCTTTTTTTCCCACCTCACACATCTCCCCTTGTTACACCTCTTTTGCCTGCTATCACTGCAGGCAGAGCTTTCCAAATTAGCCATTGGAATGCTGTGTGCTTTTCTGAGCCATGTGTCTGCCTTGGTTACCCCACACTTGGGCATGCCCATGCCCTGCTTTTCAGCTGCTGCATGCATGTTGGAATTGTGCTCGCCCCATAGGTGCTCTGCCTTTGCTTGGCTCTCAACAATGTCACCAAAATCTTGGTCCCCAGGACACCTGTTTGCCTTTCAAACAGCATCCAAGAGGCCCAGATGAAGGTTGAAGGCAGTATGTATTATCTTCACCCCAACTGCTTTCTTACCTTGGACCTCCATGGCTGATGTTGGTGGAAAAGGCCCAGCTCTGACCGACTTGCAGCTGGCGGCAACTGAGCTGTTGTTTTTTCAGGGTCAGTAGTTATGTAATGCATGCAACTCAAGTGGTTTCAAGCACTGGAGGCTGAGGTGTGTCAATGGGTAGCAGTTGTTGGCGTGGTCCCTGACAACGGTGGCCAAGTGGTAACTGTGTGATTTGCCTGCAAAAAAATGCAGTGGCAGAAAAGAGCATGGCAAGAATTTGTGGAATAAGCATGCCAATATGACACATACTACAACCACCACACAAACAACAGTCCTTGTGTGAAAACACCCAGGCATAGCCATTGAGTTCTTCTATCACAACCATGGCTCACAAAACTAAGGCATCCATCACAACCATGAATCATAAGGCCAGAGCAAGTTCAAAAGCCCCTTCCAAGGCCAAGGGCTTTGTGTTCAGAGTGCACCTGTGTCCCTTGAAAAAGTTCATGCTACACCGCAATTTTGTGGCATTAGAGAGGGCTGTCTGGGCCGAATCACTGGACAAGGTTCGCTGGTATCAGCTTTCTGTAGAACAGAAGTATAGCCATCCCGGCGGAGGCAAGTATGTGTGATGCTATGTCAAGGTGTTTGATTTGCAGAAGAATTCCCTCGGCTTCCTTCCTCTTCCCCTTCAATATCTTGACCATTGGATCCAGTTATGCTATACCATCATCCACACATGTTGCAAATGGGACACCTGGATTGCATCCAGACCATCCTAGTGCAGAATTTCAGGGTTCTTTCAGAATCTGGTCAATAATGTCACTCAACAAAACACAGTACAATTACTGCATACCATGGCTGCCGATGGCAAGGACCACCACCTCAACATCTTTGATGAGTTCTTGATCCAAGATGCCAAGGGCTGGCTCTGGAAAGACTACAGCAAAATCTCTGCAAACCAACAGATATGAATAAAGACTAACACTGCTAGCCAGCAGAATGCAGAATATTTCAGTAAGACCTTTCTCCATCTGAAATCACACCTTCCCCAGCTATCATTTTGCAGACTGGTGCTGTCAAGACCACCTTGCTTCTGAACTCCTCACTCTCCAGGATGATGACAGCTGGATCTATGGGAAAATAATGCACTACAACTTCAAAAGTTCCTGGAGTAAGAGGCTGAGGGACGTCATCACATTCTGCTGTGATGAAGCCCTTTGGAATGCAATCGGGGAGACCACCATCTGCTCTGATGTCACACACTATCCCGTTCTGTGGCTCAAAGGGCATGTGCCCAAGGTTCAATTCCTCACTGCAGAAGAAGACCTCCTCTTCAATCATCTGAGAATGTGAGTCAAAAGACATCTGTTCATAATGCAGTTACTGATGAATGCTTTCCAGGCCTGCCCTGTTGTAAGTCTAGTGCTTTTTCTATGGTTTGTGTTAAGACTTACATCCTAGGCCCCCCCTTCTGCATGCCTCTCTTTGGAGGCTCGACTGCCCAGAGGCAACGGATCTACTTGAAGCCTTTGCAGACCCTACCTGCAGAGTCAAAATTCCTGAAACTGTCCAGGTAATTGAGCAGCTCTTTGGTGACCACTATGACCAGTCATTCTGGTCAAAGATACTTGATGTTATTGTGTTCAATAAGAGCAGTCAGCCAATGCTTGAACAAGCTTGGGCTCTTATGGTAGCAGCTCAGCAAGCTAATCATGCTTTGTCTTCCGCCCTGCCCCAGCAAAACACAACAGGTAGTGGTGCTGGAGCAAATCCTTTAGACACAGGCACCTTGGCAGGGAACACTATTACAGCAGCTCATCAGCCTGCATACAGTTCACCACCTGTCCAGTCAGATCAAAACAATGCAAGCATTCCAGTTGAGATGAATGCATCTAATTCAATCACTATAGCTGCAAACTCCCCCATAGCTGTTTTCCAAGATGCAAGCACATCATTGACCATCCAAGACCGATCTGAGTTAAGTCACCATAGTGCCAATGGGTTGAGGCCAGACCCTGTGTCTGGAGATTACACTGATCATATGCAACAGTACCTATCTCTGGACCAAAATATGATCTAGTTTTAATGGCTTCCATCCTCCTCCTATATGTTTGAGTGCAATGTATGCATCCATTCAGCTATTTTTGCAGACTATGTGCCTTGTTGTCACTTCAGGTATTTTTTGTTTTACTATAGCCTCGCTTCAATGACATCTGTCCTCAATGTGTGCTCAATGACTATGCAGGTTTAGAGTGGCAGCTTCTCTGCCAATTGACTCTAAACTTGGCACAAGCCTTTTTTTTTTAGAAGGAAAGCAAGAGCAATATGGGCACAGGCAACAAACACTGCATGTGTTGAAAGCCAACTGTGACTGGCATTTAGGGTTTGAAGCAACATGGCTACTATCATCGGGGAATGAAATGTCAGAGCAATCGGCTGTATTTTACATGCCATTGGCCTGAGTTGCTTGCAAAAAGAGCTAGCAATGTGATGGTCCTTTTTCTAGACCACCCAACCCTGGCATTTATGTTTTCACCCACATCCACACAAGCAAGGACAGGTGACAGTGAGAGCCAGCGCATCTTGAACTCCATTGTCCAGGAATTTTTCCTGGTATCCAGGGCTTTCAAAACAAATGCCACAGTGGTGGAAAGGAAAAAAGTGCACAGTTTTAGCCATCATGGAGTCAGCTTGCACCAAACACTCATAGCATTGCTTGGGGAGAGTGGAAATGGATCACAATACAAGAGATTTATGCGACTAGCGAACTAATGGTGTCTACAAAAGTGCTGACAAGGCAGGCTGAAGGAGAGAATGCATGCCAACAAATGCATTTGTTGTCTGTAAACACAGGGTGAACCAGCTCAGCGAAATCCTTCATGACATCAGGCCTCAACTTCCATCCACACATCAAGCATTGTGTGCAAACTGAGTCACCTCTGTGGTTGCAGATGGCAATGTCTGCCTGTGTGACATAACACACACTGGGTCCACTGCAAGAAAGGAAATGGACTCCCCACGCAGTATATGGTGGTGAGTGGATTGCAATCTTGCGGCACAACACAGGAGATTTGGGATCTGCGGAGCATTCACAAAAAACAAATATTACTGGAGTATGTTTGATGAGGCCTTTGCATGTGTTCAGAGAGTGGACAAAGCTGCTTCAGAGGGTTGGTGGCACTGCTTGCAAAAGGGTGGGATTGTCCACTCCGATCATTCACATGACTGTGGAAGTTGATGCAGTGATTTGTGCAGGGGTGAATTCATCTGAACCCAGGGCAGCAATGAAGTCAAAGTGCCCGCTCTGTTTTACTGTTCAGCAGGAGGAATAAACATGTTACAAATAGGCACACTCTTGCACAAGGCTGGCAACATCATTTATGCCTTGCCCTTTATGAATCCAGAGCCCTTGCATGACCAGAAAGAGACCTCGCCAACCTTCACATGCATTTATTGATTCATGGAAGAGGGTTTTGGATGTGGGGGCACCTAGGATTAGAGGTGTGTGCAAGCATGCACAAAAATGTTCCCTGAAAAAGCAAGCAGTAATGTCGCATACTGTACCAAAGGCCCCTTTATAGCCAAAGCCACCGCTGCTTGCATTGCATTCAGTCTCAAGGACTACAAATTTGTTTGTAGGAAAACCAATGTCGAAGGACTGCCTGTTGAAGACTGCTGCAGCTTCTAGGAGTGAGGCAGAGGTGGTGTGTCTGCCAGGACAGAGCTCTACATGGTCGACACAAAGCTGGAAGTTTCAGTCAGACAGAAAGAAAGGATGCTCAAGCAGCTTATGTTCTCTGGCTGGTTCCTGTATTGATGTGTGATATCTTCAAACAAAGCCCTACAAAAGGGTGTGTTTGCAGGCAACATATGAACCAGGAGCAGTGGCCAAGATATCTTTAAATGAATGTGGCTGTGGTAACCTGTAAAACATGGCTGGATGGAGGTCATTTTTTTTGACAGGCAGCGTCACCTCCATACAGACCTTGTCAACAAGAAGTGCTTGCACCTTTGGCACCATTCGCATGCAGTGGGGACAGAGGAAGCACGAAGGGATGCTGCTCAGGATGCAATTATGGTGGGAATGCTGTCTCTTGATGCATATCTTCACAAGACAGCCCTGGCAAACCAGAAAATCTACTCCTTCTTGGCCACAAAAGTTGCAAGAAAGAGATACCAGAGGATGAGGGGGTTCCCTGACTGAATTGGGTTAGCTAGGGCAGTGGCACTTCACTCAGGACTGATTAAACACCTCATAAAGCCTGGACAGTGAGCATTGTCTGTTCATAGGCAGCTGGGTCTACAAGTTGATATGGAGGGGCAGCATTGCTAAGCCCAGCCAATTGGGAGGCTCTTACTGGCCCTGCATTATCTGGGCTGAATTTAGGCATGGAGCTGGAACTGACAGAAGGCCCAAAATGTTCCACAGCAAAACTACACAACATCACATGGGGTGACATGTGGACTGCAATTTCTACAGTTATCAGTGGTAAAACTTTTGAAAGTGGCCCTGGTACCTTCATGTAACCCCACTGACACTTTCCTAGAAAGAGAAAAATAAAAGAAATCTCATTTCTGAGGGACCCCATAGAATTCAGCCAGGTGGACAAGCCACAATGGCTGCTGGGTGAGATGTGGGACCAAAATGTTTCATTACAGCCCCTGATGTTTTGTACTGCATAGCACAGGTGGTAGAAACACACCATGAAACATAGGGCATGGCCTCCATTCTGTGAGGAAGGGGCCTCAGAGCCCTGCCTTCACTCACATTACTGGCCAGTCCCCATGTGAGCCAGTCGCCACTGTGAACAACACTTTGTATAGTGAAAGCCTGACAGGACGTGAAATTCCAGCACATTGTACTACCATGGGGTTCATTCACTTGTAAGGATACTGAAAAGAAGTCACTGGTCTTGCTCTGGGATCTTAGCCCAGAAAGTATCACCACAGTGGATGCATGCCACAACTTCACCATTTTCATGCAACTCCCTGACCTACAACCTCAATCACTTGCTTGTTGTGCAGAGGAAATCACATCATGTCATGTGTATCAGTTTGGCAGTTCTAAAGCTATCATTCCGAGGAAACAGTTTGCCACCTGCCATGGCTACTGGTGCCGCTCAGTCTGAGATGTTCACCCCATTCAAATGGCATCTTTCAATAGTGGCACTCTATACTATCCATGCAAAGTACAGGGTTAAAGAAGTGTTTCAACTGGGAAAGAAAATGCTAGGTTACATCGTGGGGCCCATGTCTGTTCAGGAGTTCCTTGACGAGTTCTTCCCTATGAGAAATCTAGAAGAATACATAGTAAAGCCCTTTGAAAAGGGGACCTTTAAAAAGGCCATGGCCTGTGAAGGCAAGATGTCTGCATATGTGCCCTTTGTAAGTGACATAACTTGACCTTCATGCTGCTTACACATCCATCGTGCAAAGGTTGAGTGTGCTACATCATTAGCCCCTGGGTTAGAGTTTGTTAATAGCTCTAGCCATTCAGACAGCTCCCATCGAACCAACTTTAGTTTCAATGTCAAGCTGGACATCTGTGTTTACAGTAAGGGAGCCACTGCCATTCAATCAGGTTCCACAGACATTTCTAGCATTGAGATCACCATCAAGTTTAAGTGGAAAGCCAGAGATGATCTGTTTTCCTCCTTGCAGATGAAGAACAGGGGCCCACAACACGGAAGGTTTGTGCACAGCTCCAAGACAGCTCTGGACACTCTAGGCCAGATCACCACATACGTGGCTGCTCAGTTCAGTTCGCAATTCCACACACATTGCTACTTAGTTCTCATTGTCAAAAATATCACCTGCATTATATGATGGGACCACTTGGGCACCATCATCACAGCACCTATCACTTACAGCAAGAAGGGAGGGTTGGAAGAATTCCTATGTCAGTTCTCGAAAGCATTGCTAGTCATGAAAGGGCTTGATGAAACAGTCACTGTTCCTCCCATCAAAGACTCTGTGATAGCTTGTGAATGCTTGGACTTGCCTGCCAGTGTTCCAATGTTCCAAATAGAAATAGGCAGCCCCTTCTCAAGTGGAAGATTCCAGGTCATCACACCTGCACTGATCACACCACCTTTCTCTGGCAAACAGCAGTCAGCAGGGAACTAGAAAAGCTCAAGCATGAGGAAATGACATGGCATTCCCATGGAGAAGTGAGCACACAGTGTAAAGGCATACTATTACAGCTTACTGCATCCAATGGTCTTCTATTCCTTCACTATTACAGCCTTCCATTTGCTTTTGGGTGAGTTCTCACACCTTCTTGAGGCCATCATCACTGAGGTTCCAAAACTTTGGGCCAGTACATGTGGTCCTGTGATGGTTGCATGCCCATACAGAGCCTGATTGTGTGGGTGTGACTTAACTTTGCTGAGAGGGAGGGGATCAGACGGGGTCAGAAGGTTGTGACTGTGGGAGCAATCAACAACAACAAATGCAACAGCGGTTCTTTCCTATGGCTAGCATCACAACACACTTGCCACCAATTCTTCTTGACCATATGGCTCTGCAAGCAGCACTGTCCTCTTGACCACCATCCATTCTGAATCAAACAAGCAGCCTTCCCCCACTGCATCAACTGCCTGAGCATGCTGGAACTTTCAAACACTACTTACTTGACTGTCTACATTCCACCCACAACAGAGCTGTCATGGAATACCAGATCAGAAGCAGTGCCTACAATGTCCCATTCCTCCTGTCAGACATGAAAGTCATTCAACCATTGCTCAACTTTGTTAGTGGCATGAAACATTTCCACTCTATACTCAGTAATGTGTCCTTCCACCACCACCAGCTGAACCCACTACAGTCGTCAGCACAGATTGCAAAAGAAGTCTGCTTGTGGAAGGCACTATGATGTCTAGTTTCCTGGTTGGGCTGAAAAAGCCTCTTGCCAATCGTTCCTCTAAGGAAACATTGCAAAGAGTATACAGCAGGGCTCTTGAGGTGTCACTTTGGTTGAAGCAGGGCAAGTTCTGCTGGATGAATTGCAAGATCTGACATGTGAGAAAAACAGTTTCCCTTGGGTCTATGCTCAGTGAGACATCCATCTGTCTATTCTATGGGAATGTGTGTGACTTGAGACTGCAGTAATCTACATGGCCCTGTGGCAGCCAGAAAAGAAAGAAGATAGGTAATAGCATTGTCTAAAGGAACAGACTGGAGTCCTTCCTCTCCAGATAATCACAGCACCACAAGAAGGCCTCAATCACATTGTGATAGTGGCCGTCAACTTCCACTCCCAAGCTTGCCCACTCAAGGTACTCCTTGAAGGTAGTTCCTGGCACTTCCAAGTCATGCTGCATTCCAGCCTAAAGGTCCCGCTTCTGACCAGTGATGAATGCAGTCTTGAAAACAATATACTGAAATAGACACTTCCATCCTGAGCCAGGAACATAGAGCTTGTGGCATTCAGGCCCCTCGCTATCACAGTCACCCTGTGGAAGGCCACAGGTGAAGCAGTATTTATACTGCTGGAAGATGAACATTTTTTTGAAAGTGCTGTACCTTGGCCTGTGGGTCTTGAGGTTGGAGCAAGGCATCAGAAAATGCTCTGGTTGGATCAGGGACTCCACCAACAGGTGTGTGATGCATTTGCTGGCCAAGATGGGCACATACTTGTTGAGCTTGGCCATGTGCAAGAGCCTCTGTTTCTTATTCTGCAACACCTGTACTGCCCTTGTCTCAGAAGTACCTTGGGGCTGTGATGCATTCTTCTCCAGCATGGCTCACACTTTTGGAAGGTTCCATATATCCTTGGGCATTCATGGCAGATCTGCCAACATTGCGGTTCAAAACAACCCACTACAGCCCTTCAGTCTCCCTAGGTCTAGATGAGGTGGATGGGTGCCTTCCTGCTTGGCCAGCTCCCAAAGGCATGCTGGGTTGAGTGCTGGGGGCCCATACAAATCTTCGCTATCCTGCGAGAGCACTGGAATAAGGTCCTGTGGCAATGTCCAAGGCCAGCCTCAGCTTTGCAGTCTGAAATGGCAGTATCCACCAAGCAAGGAATGAAGTGCACCTTGAACACTCCCATATGCTGTCAGATGCCGATGTATGACACTGTGTGTGACTTCATGCCAGAGGGAAGAGGCTGCTATGGCTCATCTTCCATCTGTAATACTGCATCTGGATGATGTGAATCTCACCTTTGTTTTTGGTGTCTGGATTACACCAACCTGCCAAAGGCTTGTGTTGGTTTTCATAGGCCAAGCAGGCAGAGCCAATGACTCAACAGACCTGGCAATGCCCTTGCTTGTGGCAATGACAGCACAATGAACCAGGTCACTAGGGTTGCAGACCTCACAGGCCACTCATTGCAGGCACTCCATGCACTTGTATGCATGGTCTGCTCCATCAAAAGCCATGCTTGTAAAGAATACTCTGCATACCTCATCATTCCCTAGGACCGCCCTCACTGCATTGCTGGAAGCCAAGTCACCTTGGAGGAATCACTCCAGCTGAAAACTATTGGCATGTCAGCATTTCAATATTGACTAAGTGTGATTTGTTGACTTTATGCCTTTTGTGTGGCTTACTAGGCCTTAGGGAGCAAATAGGCCTTTTGGAAGACTGGGGTGATGAAACAATGGCAACATTTGATGCTAAAGTGAAGAAAGATGGGGCTTGCCCCAGAGCAGCATGTCAACAATCTGCTGGTGGAGAGGTAGGCATAAGGGTTTTTGATATGCCAGCTTTGCCAACATCTGGAATGGTAGACTTTAAGGGAGGGCTGTACCAGACATCCATGCTTCCTGCATCATGGAAAGGGGTTTAGATTACAGAATAGAATACATGCATATATCCTTCCAGATGTCAATGAGCCCCCCTGCATTATTGTGGATCAAATATTTGAAGGCCACACCATCTGGAAAGCACAGCAAGATGGAAAATAAATACTGGACATTGGATTCTTGACATTCATTGACCCTCACTCCCTTGAGAGAAAGTGTTATGTGGTCTTGAGATCAGAATACAATACCATCTTGGTAAGGAATATCCATTGGAAAGCAGTATGGAGTGGATTCTTCAATGATTTGAAAATAGATTTGGTAGGTGTTCTTGTGAGGGGGCCAAACCATGAAGATGATGCCATCTATGTATCCTGAGTCATCCAAGCCATTGAGATAGGTTATTTCTTTTAGAGTGCATTTGTGAGAGAAGCAGAGCATCATTGGTGTTGCTTTGAGCCATAAAGAGAGGGTAAGAGAAACATGAAAATGCAGCTGGGGAAATCCAAATGACAAATAGAAAATCCTTCAACATTGTGCATGTATCTGTTGTGGAAATAACTCTCAGGTGTATAGACATCTATGTGCATACATTCAACTTGGTCAGTCACATCAAAAGCCTTGTCAGTCACACAAGAGTTGCAGTAGGCTATATAAGTAGCTGGTGTCACGTCGAGCATAGTTTTCTAGTTGCAAGACTGAGAACACCTCCTGGGCACAAGTGAGATTCCTGGTAAAGTGGACTGATAAGTCTTATTGATGTAGCCTAGCAGGCAAGGGCTTATTGGCAAGGCCTTCCTGGATGAGAGTATTCTTGAAGCAAAGCTTGAAGCAATATACTTGAGGGATTCTAGAGAGGATTGGCCAGTGGGCAAAGACCATGGTTAAAGTGGTAATGCAAGTAATTTCCTCAACTGTGAGGCAGACAGAGGTCTCAAGGAACCAACTAAAGGACCTTGGAATGGACTAAATTACAATGCGAATGTGTAGAACTAGCTGGGGAATCGCAGCATACATGGGGGGCGTTATAATACTTTTTCTCTATCATACTTTTTTCCTTATCTGCACAGTATGCCAGGGATATCTTGGTCTCTTTCCTTATCATGAGGTGGAAACCAACCACTTACTTACTTTTGATGTCCATGCTTCTCTGATATTTCTTTCTCTTTGATATGTCTCTTCCTCACAGGACTGTCTTCTCCCCTAACTGTTTCTCCCACAAGAGTCACATGTTCCTATCATTCCTTAGAGTTCTATGATGTTCCCATTAGATAATCTATAGTACTTAAATATCCACTCAGCCTGAATCTTTCTCTCATTCTTGTTCTATGCAATTATAGTGTCAGCCTTGCAATCCACAACTTGTTTGGTTGTGACCTAGTCCTTTGATCCCTTGTTCCTTTAATCCAAGACTTCTTTGAGGATGTTGTGTCTCTTTGTGAGTATCTCCCTCAGAGTAAGTAAACCCTTGACCTCAATGCAAGTCTGTCAACTCACATAACAGGGGGGTTTATATACCTCTAAAGAAGATGCACAGACCAAGATGGAATGAAGTATAAGTGGAAAAGCGGAAGCCTATAGGGGTTCTGTGTCTATAAGGAGAGGTAGAGAGCCACAAGAAGAGTAGAAATGGAAGACATATAGGAAACTGGAAGAGATACTATATGTTCCAGAGGAGATATGAAGCTCTGTGATGCAAAGGAACTGCAAAATCAGGAGTGGAAAAAATACAGAACATATAGAGAGCTATGACAAGACTGAAAAGAGACTGAGATGTATTTGGAAGGCTGAAGGCCAATGGGACAGCAAGATCTATTCACAGTGGATAGAAGTCTAACCATGCATGGAATCTAGAAGAAGGATCCAGATCTGGACAGAGGTGTCCAGGAATCAAGTGGCACCATATAGGGAACAAGGTAGTTGTCCCATGAGGTGGAGAGGTTAGTGTAGAAAGCAAGAAAAAAGGGAGGGATCTCATTGAAGGGCATGAAATCCATAACAGTGGATATGCAACATGAACAAGCAGTCAGTACAAATACCCTATAGTCTACAACAACAGCATGGGTCACTAAACACTCTAGGAAGAACACCCTCATTGTACAAGTTGATACATTCCCACCATCAAAACAATGTCCAGAATACTGTCATTCATCTCACCTAAAAGATCCATGTATCACTCTATGCAAACAGACACCCTCTGTAGGTTCAAGGATGTCCTAATATGTAGCAGTGGGAAAAACAGTTCCTCAACACTTCAGGAATCTGTCTGGCATCTCACCTGGTTTGTCAATGGAGGAGCTTAGAGTTGGAAGGGGAGTGGGCAATGGAGAATACCTAGTGGAAAAAATGGTCAAAGGGTTGGAGGGTGTGGCCTTGGATTTAATAGAATAAATAAGATAACTGCAGAGGTCTGCTGCTGGAATGCCATCTCAGGGGTAGACACAACCACCCTAACCATATAAATATAAATTAGCAGACAAAAACAGGAAATGGAGGTATACCTTAACAATGTGGCTCTAGTTTGATTATTGGGGGGGAGAAGGGAGTTGATGGAGGCAGCTTGCAGCATAGAGGCTTGATTCTTACAAAGCATTGAGTTGACTGAGAGGGCTGCTCACTTGACAAGCCCCAGACACATCATTTAGCTCCTAGAGGGGTGCATATATTTAGCTTTAAAAGCAGGGGGTTGAACAGGAGGCAAACAGTGGCTAATGCCTTTATCAGGCATCAAGATTGAGAGAGTGATTCACTGGCAGTGAAGGTTTCATCCCTGGTCTTTCTTACTGCATCAGGGAAAGGTGTTAGGTGAGGAGTGCTAGTAATTCCTAAGTGGTGCATAAATACCTAGATGAGCAGGGGTGGTCAAAATTGAGCTTACATGACAATGAGCAGCAAACTAAGGATGTGATCAACCACACCCAAAATGAAGCCCTGCTGTATTAAACCAATAGGGCCAATAGTACATTACATGTGTAGCATTTGAGAGTCATCACATAGGTTAGTCATGCTGAAAATCAGTTGTCACTCAATGGAAAATGCAGTCAGTCATGACAAGGGCAATGATTAGTCACATCAGTCAAAGAGGTCAGTCATGCATTAACTTCAGTTAGGCTTCAACAAGGTCAACTATATGTACAACAACTCCACATCAAAATGACCAAAAAGTGTCTCAGCATTCTGTGCAATGTATTACAAACAAAAGGTCCAACATGTTGAACACAGCATAAGAGCTGTGCCTACTGCTCTTAACTACCAACCATCAAGCATACAAAGCCCTGGCATCATCACCATGATCAAAGTGGAGAATGTTTTTGCTGGTGATGATGGCTGTCAAGTGAGGTTGGTGGTGTCTGAATGCTAGGAGTGGGAGTAGAGGTTGTAGGCTCCTTTGTGAGAAAGGTATGATGGTATGCCACAGCCATTGGAAGCAAGAAATGAGGTTCTTGAGCAAAGGGCTTAGCTGATGAATTGAGGCTGGATGAAGAGGAGTGCCCAGAGAATAGTTGGGTGGATGTGAGCTTGATTTTTTTGCAAGGAGATTCCTCATCTGGAGTAGGGTAGATACCATCCTTCTGTTGCACCAGCTGTACAAAGTGTAATCCAGGTAATCTCTATGCAAGAGAAGGAGCAGCTTACATGGACAAGGAAGTGTTGTTGGCAATGGACATGGAGATCAAATGGAAGCCCAATAAATCAGCATAAGTGGGCATTGGTATCTGTCTGGGAATTCCTTCAGAGAATATGATTAGTCTATGATTGGGTTAGTGAGGTGATGAGTAAAGCATAGCAGGGAAGACATACAATATACATAAAGGTGGAGTTGAGGGGTATCTGCATGGGGGTCAAAGTGGTGAACAGGATCACAGTAGGTACCAAGACAAAAAGAGCATGTTCTATGAGGTGACATCATTGAAATAAGAAGGAAACAGGCTGCAGCACATCATGCTTAAATATAACCATGCTTCAGCCTACCCTAAATACCCAAGCAGATATAGTAGACATTATGGGATGTTCCTGAAGACCTCACAATGCCAATGAAGTATGGCCCAGTCCACCATAATCTAAATATGGTAGTAAGAACAAAATGAAAGCAGCACCAAAAATAAAATGGAATAACCCTTGAATGGTCAAAATTGACAATCCACAGATTTTGAAAAGCTTGGGCCCTAGACAATGTGATGTAGGCTTGATCTAATCAAATCAATAAAAACAACTTAGAGCAAAGCAGGGGGTTGAAACTCCATACCAGGTGCAAAGATACTGCAAAATCACTTTATATCCATGAATGCAGCATAACTGAAGGGAGGAGGGGGGGTAGATCAACAATAAGGAATCCTGGCAATGCAATCTTAATGGAAGATGGTCCATAGAGGTCCTATGGAGTGCATAAAGCAGAGATTAGCACTAGAAATGATTACATCAATGTGGCAACAGTCATAGTATAGATAAATGAGGGAGGGGGAAGAAAGGTTTGTTGTATAACAACCTAGCTTGTGGACATGACAAAACATATCATGGGTCCTGCATTACAATCATAGGAACAAGGTCTGATAATTTGCTAATAATTTGCAGGTGTCCACAAAAAGTAGAAGCAAAAAGTGTCACTCTAGCTATGGGAGAGGTAAATGGCTTACTGCCCAATGTGTAGGCATGCAGATGGCCAGCTTATTATTGTAGAAAGAGAGAGAGTCACAATGACAAAACAGACCTGGTGAGGGCCTGACAGGGCACTGTTATCTGTTCAGTAACTCAGTTTTCATCTGCTCACCACCTTGCTGCACTCAATGGTTTGCTCCACCCCCCTAACAACAAAACATACCATGGTGTTATGCAAGTCATTGAACTTGTGTCCTAGAGTCAAGGGTACTTACTCTGAGGGAGGTACTCATGAAAAGACATTGCGTCCTCAGGAAAGGCTCAAGGATTATCTCTAAGAAAGAGATTCAATAAGGACTGGATTATAATGAACAGTTGTGAATGCAAATAGAATGCTGTTATTGCATAGAATGACAATAAGGAAGGTTACATGCTGTGTTGGTATTTAAGTACTATGAGGTTATGTAATACCTTTAGGGAAGGTCAGGGAAATGTACCTACCATAAG
>JBBPMA010000810.1:0-16798 GCA_038090075.1 Xanthoconium purpureum | reverse complement strand
GCTCTTGAATATCGATCCGGAACGGACGTCGGGGGACACAATATGCAAAAGGTAAGGTCGACGAAAGAGTACAGGGAAACTGAGGTTCGTTCCGAAGCCAAGGGGATGAGGAAGGCAAGATGCTTGTGTCCCTTGATGTATTCTTTCCCTGGAATGGTCTGCTCGATAGAATTAATGTAGAGTTGGAGCCGAGATAATACGCAGAGACACACATAATCTTCATACAGCTCTAGCATATCCCTCCTCCACACGACCAGAAACTCCATGCAATCTTCATGACGTAGGTTGGTCGTCTGGCGGTTTTGCACCTCGTTGAAATGAGTCGCCAGAGATTCGGACTTGGTATAGCACACCCTGACGAGCATTCTATCTTGGACACTATCAAAAGTGTGTGACACGAATGTAGAAAAGGTTCCACAAACCTCGGAGAAAGATGCCATCAGGACAGGAGGTTCCTTCCGCGGTCGCCCCAGCACTGCACTGAACAACTTCATTTCCCGTCCTTGCGAGGACAGCAGATGGAGAGGCGGGCCCTTCCTCAGCCTCTTCACCCTCCAAAGGGAGGCTCCTGACATCTGCATCATCAAGGAAGGGTGTGCTCTCCTGTGGTGGGAACTGAACCTTGCGCTTGGCATCCCGACGGTCCAGAAGGGAAATGCCGCGACCTTTCATTTTCAGTTTACCAGACGAGATCCCCGCAGGACGTTTCAAAATAGACCTAGGAGCATCACTCCCCTGTTTCGGCACACGGTCGATTGGAAATGAGGGTGCAGAAGCCGTTGCGAGGAGCGGGGAACCGGAAGAAAATGCGGACAAAGCGCCTTCGTGTCGCTCAGGGAGACTGGCAGTGGAAGTTGAACCCTGGGGCGACGGCGGAGATAAGTGTGAACGTGCGGTCCAGTAGGAACGTGGACCGATGGAGGAGAGTGCCGTCGTCGATGCATGGGCCGGGTGTGTACCTGGACCAGTGTCCTGTTGAGGTGCCTCGGTGGCAACCGAAGGCGCAGACGTCGGGGCATGGTATGCATGGCTGTCGAGCACGTTCACACCGAGAATGCTCCCGACCTCAAAGGTAGTGCCCACCCAGTGCGAAGCGCCGGCTCCACGGGGCGTTGTGTGTCGCAGAGAACGCGTCCAGGGGTAGTCTTGCCACCGTGTCATCAGCTCGTCGCGCATGTTTTCGCGTGCGGCGTCGTCCCAGTCCTCCGCTGTGCCACCCTGGCGGAGGAAGAAAGCGTGTGCGTTGCGGTCCAAGATGTCACGCACGGCGGAGGCGTAGGAGGCGTCGATGAATGCGTCGTCGTTTCCTGTGATCTCGGGCCGCGTTATTTCGTGCATCACGGCCAGCAGTTTTTCTGGCAGTGGCCCGATGAAGAGTCTGTCGATACGAGAGCTGGACATGTCTGCTTGGACAGAAGGGGGCGGCGCTCGAAGGGAGGCGAACATGATCGTGACGTCACCATGTGGTGTACAAGTATTTTTCTATGCTCCGTAGGGCGTTGTACTGCTATTACTGAGCGGTGATGATCTATCCAATTAAATAGGGCTACAATGTACCCTAGTGCTGGTAAATGTCCTCGCATGGATCAATGCTTTATTTCCGGAACCTTGGTCCCACGAGAGAGTATGTCGTGCGACTCTTGCACAAACCGCTCTGCTTCGGATCTCTCAAACCTACCGAGGGTCAATGTCCGCGAATCACCACACGACGTGGAAAATACTCACCCTACTTTCGTGCCCTTGACAAACATGTTGGGCTCGCGGAACGCAAACGGGTTCACGTCTTTGGATGGGTTGAGATTAGCCAGGCTATGATTGACGAACCGGTGCGTTGACTCGTCACTGCGGACGGCGTATATGACATCGAGAAGCTTGGAATCCGGAGCAAGTCGCCAATAGTCAATGGCAATCGCGGGGGCAGGCATGTCAGCCCATTTTTGCAGGTGGCCAGCTTCGATCTCCTCGATGCATCGCGTACTTGCGATAAACGGATCAGCCAAGCTGAGAATCGCCTCGTGAAAACGGGCACTTACTATGTCATCACGGCCTCTTCTTCCAAGTATCCCACGAATCTGTGACACGATCGAGGGGAAATCATGTAGGCGAGGACTAAAATATTGGTAAAACAAGGTCAAGTGGCCACGAGGTGTACGTACAAAACATATTGAAAAAAACGCCTTGTGCACCCAGAATCAATGCACGGAAAAACAAGGTGGGTTGCTTCAGCGTCATGAAAGTCCTTGGCGGTATGCGTGCATCAGTAATCAATCCGGGAAAAAGATAAATGACTACACACATCAAGTGCATCCGCTCGTTCTCTGCTTCTTCGAGTAACGTGTGGATCCACCCAGAATCACGTCGCTAATGGGGTGTGCGGTTAGCCTTGCGAGATTGAAAGTAAGAGGTGACCATCTACCATGAGTCTGAGGCTGCCAAGATGCCTGAGCATGGCAGCAACCATACCAGGTACTCCAGCAATCGTTTCAAGGAACAAGATTCTGGACAGCCAGGCCTCTTCCCCGAGGATGTAACCCTTTTCCTTGAGCTCTTCTGTGGTCATGTTGTGATCACGAGGAAGCGGCCTGTGCTTGTATCCCGACACAAAATCAAAGCCCCATCTTATCCGCGGTATTCAGTGCAAGGTCGACAAACTAGAAGAGGGGAACGAACCTCGCTAGCCCAACGAGTTTGTAGGTAAGCTTATCGGAGATTGTCGCAGCTTCTTTGTGGAGAATCTTTGCACAGGTTGTCAGCGCAACATCGAACATGAAGGCAGGAACTACGCGACGTACCTCCACAGACTTCATCTCTTTCTGTGAGTAAACCGGGTGAAATAGAACCCAGTCTCCACGCACGTCCTGTGGCACTGTGCTGACCGCGTCGACTTGGGATAACACAGACTGTAGAGCCTTTGTGTCTTCTGTCACAAAGTTAGATGTGATTTCCCGGTATGACATGAAACACTGATTTACTTGTATGGAACCCTTCTGTTCCGACGTCGACCTGTTCGCTGGGACGCTTCTTGGCGAGTGAGTTGTGATCGGATGTCCCAGTATGGAAGCGCCCGACCAATCGTGGGCCCAGATAAAAGTTAGGAGCAGCACATCGAACGAGAGCAGGACGAATGATCAGGGGATGTCGAAGAGTAGCGATCCTGACCAGAGTCGACATAGTTGAGTTGGAATGGACGAGCTGCGTATTGTGCGGTGACTCCACCGCCGCCGCCGCTTCTTTAAGCCACCTACAACCCGAAGAATTCCGACATCTTCCGAGATGCACCGCTCTTCAGCAGTGCGGAGGAACATCGCCGTCGACGGGCAACGGACAAGCCTCGAATATCTGGTGGCCGGCTGCTTCGCCAGCCAGACGTTCATTCGCACGTTCGACTGGTATGCACGAGGTTTTTGGTCGCGTGACGTAGCTACCCTTTCTAGGAAATACCCCTATCTAGCTGAAACCTGCATCACAGTTTGCGTTTGACGATTATCTGTGACCAAGAAGAGGATATCCACTTGGAGAAATGATCTCATCAGGTAAACGCCATCAGGTCAGTGGGTACAATTTAAACGAGTTATGATATATTGGACGGGTGCGGACCGGAAGCGGACCACGTCTGAGGACCGGATAACCTATCATCGCAATGCGTAACGGTGGGTTTCTCCATCTGGATGTTTGTAGCCTTCCGAATAGTGGCAGTTCAGGAAGTCAATTGAAACCAACCAATCGATGATGTCCTTCGACATCGGGCGCAGCAGGTATTTGACGACAAAACACGCGCATCAAAATGGAAGACGAGATATTCAGGGGTGTTTGTCAGCATCTAGAAGGCGATTGATCAATTGGACAAACAACAAGGCTGTACACGAATGACAGAACAAGAGATAGTATGCGGCGACTTGGAGTTTTCCCGCAAAATGTCGATCTCGGGCCTGGGTACAGGTGGTCAACGGTGCAAATGAGGCAAGTCTTGAGCAACAAGGCCCAGAAGGGGCATAGTCGTGTTCACACAGTCATTCGACTGATGATTCTAGTTTGGCACGGCTCGTTCGGATCATGAAAGAGGTGAGGCAGGCAAGATTTTGGCGATCTGATATGAAGTGAGGGCCATGATACATGAGGCGAGAAGGAGCTCGCCTGTGGCCAGAGGCTGCGACGCGTCTGAGGACAAGGGGTACGGGCTGGGGACTGCGTCGGTGGTGGAGCGGTGTGGGTGGGTCCACGCGTTGGCCAAGTTCATTGCCGGGGAAGAGAAGGGAGCGAGCGGTGCCATGAACATGTTGAAAGTGGAGTAAAGAGAAGAATACCACGATCAATGGAGAATGGGAACATGAGGATTCATCTCCGAGGTCGAGGCAGGAGAGAGGGCCTGTAAAGGTAAGATGATAATAAGGAGGGTCACTATGACGAGGGAGGGCACGCAGCAACGAGGCAGGGGAGACAAAGTTGTCGGCATAGGGCGGGACGAATCTGGGAGAGATCTCGAGTGCAACGAGGAGCGGGGAGACGCCCGGGTGGCTTGACCGGGAGAGACGCGGTGGGCACTGCGAGGAGAGGAGGTGATATAAAACCTGAACGGAGACGGCCCTGGCAGAACCCTGGCACGTCTTTTCGACCACGAACACGACGCTGGAACACACCAGCAGATGTACATGTCACATCGGGTCCGATAATGGACAACGTCGCTGCACAGTATGGCGCTGCCAATCCGCTCCCCGTCTACCCCCCCTCGCCAGATAGTCACAACCCGGCTCCGTCCCAGAGCTCATGGCTCGCTGCTGCTCACGCCAAATCACCGACAGAACAGGTGTTTTCCACCCACGACAACGACCCTTACTCGCCCACGCCGTACACCCCCGACCACTCCTACACCGCCTACCCCCAGTCCCCCTCGGTCCGCAATGACGAGAACATGCACCCCGCCGCCATATCCATCCCGTCCCAGATCCCGCCCAGCATTGGCCCCACCCGCATCACCCGACGTCAAGCACGTGCTCAGTCCACTCTCCACCTTGGGATAAGGCGGGACCGTCCGCCGTCCGCCACACATCATGACTCCGAAGAGGTCCGCCCTTTTGTTTTCCTTCTTCGCGACATGCACATGACAACTTTGCCAGCCTGCCTACTTCATGTCCCCTGCCAGCGCCATATCACGCCCGCAGACACCCGTCAGCGCCACAGACTCTGCCCGCTACGCAGATCGCGCGTTCCCCTCCGCCGCACCCCCTCCCCCCTCCGCCATGCCCCTCCCATCCCCCCGATACCTACCCACCCCCGTGTCCGGCTCGCCCTACTCGCCCTTCTCCCTCTATCCTACCCACTCTAGATCGGCGTCATCCTACTCCACTTCTAATCCGCGCTCCGCCTCACCCGCACTCAGCGTCGCGTCCGCCCTTACTTCTATTTCCTCAGTTGCCTCGGCTGCTCCTAATTCCCAGACATTCGCTGCGTATCCACTCCCGTCTCCGCCAGTGGGCCCCGTCGTCCCCCGGGCAAAGCAACGCAAGCAGCGTCTCTTCAATGTAGACCGAAAAGCCATTTGCATGTACCATCAGGAGAATCCTAATGCACGCCAAGAGGACATCGCCGCCCGTTATGGCGTCGAACGCAGCACCATCAGCAAAATACTCAAACACAAGACAAAGTGGATGAACGTCCCCGAGGACGACGACATGCGCGTCGCAAAACATCGGTAAGTCTGATCTTCTCCATCTCACCCTCCATTAACGCTTGGGCTTCAGCCCTTCCAAATTCCCCGAGGTCGAAGAAGAGCTCGTCAGTTGGCTCGTCCAAATGAAGCAGCAGAATACCCTTCTGACAGATGCCCTCATACGCAATAAAGCAAAGGAAACAGCGCGGAGCCTCCAGATCCCCGACGAGAGGTTCAAGGCCAGCTCTGGATGGGTCGAAAATTTCAAGCATCGCCATAATATCCGCAAAGGCGTCTGGCTTGGTGGTCACAAGTCCCTTCGTGCAACGCGCGGCGTCGGCGCCACCCATCTCCGCAAAAGTAGCAATGAGAGCGTCCTTTCCCCACTCAACCCTGCGTTTGAGTCCCGGTCTGAGGCGCTCGCTCGACGGGACTCGACCACCGCAGAGGATGGCGATGATGACATGGAATCTGAAGACGATCAGGATCTTGATCCTCACAATCAGCCCGTGGCAGGGCCGTCGCACTCCCAGACGGAACCATCTGCTTCCCACAACCCGCTTCCACCTATATGGACCATGCAGCAAGAGCCCCTGTCCACGAATGACACCCCGATTTCGTCTCATCCGTCGGCTTCACAGCACAACGTTCTTTCCCAGCAGCCGTTCCCGTCCCAGGAGGAACGGCATCATGACCCTTCTGTCGGCGACGTGCAGGGCTCCCTCCAGCTCTCGGCCCCGCAGCATATCCCACAGCAGCAAGAAGTCCCCTTGTCTGCGCATGGAGATGCTACCGCAACATATAACGATCCGGTTGTTGTATACCAATCCGCTCCTCCAATCACGAGTGGAAACACCATCCCTGATATCGCGGAGGCAGAAGACGCCATCAATAAAGTCATCTTGTTTGTCGATTCGCAGACTCCAGCCCTGTTGACCCCCGAGGAAAGGAACATGCTTGCGCAGATCAAGTATGCGCTCTTCCAGGCTGCGAGTGGTGTCCCCTTCGTCAGGGAGCGGAGGTGATGGGGAGCATGTCCACACAGGACCACTTTTCAAAAAAGCATTTTACGCTTCGCAACGTTGATTTCTAGGAACCCATCAACCACCCATCTTTGCTTTATCGCAATATGCATGTCTCACTGGTAAATACTTAGTTCATCATTCATGCATCGCATATCCTCTGCAATCCCCTGCATATCCAACGCATTCCTGTTTACATTTGCACGGAGCACGAGTCTTTTTTCTTCTTTTTCTTTCCGCATTCCGTTTCCGCATGCCACAGGTTTATTCATCGCACTCTCGCATCATTGCTTCCACACCTGCCACTCTGCTAACCGTTCTCGCACACGTTTCCCGATACATGTTAATTTTCCTCGCTTAACCTTGCCGTCTGCACAAGTATGATATGTTTCATTTCAATGTCCTCGCATCTAAAAACTCCTCGGACCTGTACTTTGAGTACAGCAATGTCTATGGGTGCATTTTTGAACCCCCCCTGCAGAAGCAGAAAAGACGGATTAACGGGAATCATGGTACGACGATTGGCGATCGCGCATGATGCATGAGGGTTCACGTCATAGTATAAGCTACTCTGGCGATATGAGTACTTGTGGGGGCGTGCAAAACCGGCGCACACGCCGTTTCAAGGGAATAAACCAAGCGACCTGGCCTTAACATTTCCCGTTCTTCACGGCCTTTTCCGATTCCCTAACGCCCATGAGCGTGTGTAATCCACGGAAGTGTGACAAGACGGGGCGTACGACTCAGGGACGGTGTTTTTCATGATTGTCAGCTTGCCAGAAGATGCCGCAGAGACCATCTGCTGTTCTATCGATTTGGTAACCTTGGCTTTGAGTGCCTGAGTTGTGGGTCGGCGTAATGCAAGCGTGCTGCGAGGTGGCGTACGATACCTTGCGCATGTTGGCTTCTTTGATCAGCGTTGGCTTTTTGGGTGGTTCGTGTCGCCGCCCTTTCTTGGGGGTTGCCGCCGCCTTGGCTGCATGTCTCGCCTTTGAAGACGGGGATTTGGATTTCAGACCCTTGATGCTGCCTTGAGCCATATCGAGTTGTTGGTGAGTTATGATCGGGTTATGCGCCCAACCCTATTGGCCTCGGGAATTCCCGGCAAAAGGTGGGATTATTGGGTACGAGGTCGTCCGCGACCACCTCCGTCGTCGTCCTCGATGTTGTCCACATCCCACCTTTTGCGCGCTCAGCGCGCGTTCGTCGTCCAGCGCAAGGTACCGTGCACGTTTCTCTTCTCTCAGCACATGTTTACCGTCGTTTTTGGACTTAGCGTGCGCTGCATGACCTCGTTACCCTCCCTGGCCGGAAAGCGGTCGTCTCGTCTGGCATACCAGGATACAGCGCCGTCAGCGGGCACGTCGTCACCGTCTTTGGATGTACAGGCTTCCTCGGCAGATACCTCGTCTCTAAACTCGGTGCGCCCGCGCTTGTCCTATCTTCTCCCGTGCTCCGACTGACTCTGAGCGTGACGCCCCCCCAGCCCGAATGGGTACTCAGGTCATAGTTCCGTACCGCGAGGAAGACGAAAAAAGGCACCTCAAGCCAATGGGCGATCTAGGCCAAATCGTCCCCATGGTACCCTTTCCTAACAGCTGTGCCTCAATTTGTCTGATTGGTGGTGCGTATATATAGGAATGGGATATCCGGAATGAAGACCAAATAGCTGAATGTTTGAGGCATTCTGACATTGTTTACAATCTGGTCGGCCGGGATTATGAGACCAAGTATGTATCGCGTTCTTTTCGACCCTGTGTTCATAAACGTGTATTGATCTAATTTTTTTTCACCGCCGCTGATTCGGTTGTTGTTCGGTAGGAACTTCAAGTATGCCGACGTCCATGTCGCTGGCGCGGAAAGAATCGCCAAGGTTGCTGCCCAGAACGGGGTGGAACGCTTCGTACACGTTTCGCACCTGAATGCTTCGCCTGACTCTACATCTATCTTCTACCGTACCAAGTTCGAGGGAGAAGAGCGGGTCAAGAATGCCTTTCCCAACGCGACCGTCGTCCGACCATCAGCAATGTATGGGTTTGAGGATAAATTATTGAACAACATGGCTAGTGAGCTTCGCAATAACTATACTCGGCATTCTACGCCGTTCTGACGTGTTCTTTCGCCCAGTTTGGCCCATCTGGTGGAAACTCAACCACGGTGAAACGAAAATAAGGCCCGTACACGTAAGTGGTGTTGTTCGCTTTTGTATATATCGGCTTCGAATTTGATGGATTGAATTATTTTGTAGGTTCTAGACGTTGCACAGGCGCTGGCCAATCTGATGGGTACTTCGCAACTGTCTGGGACTATTTCCCTTCCTGGACCGAGGACGTTATCCTTGGAGTATCTTTTAGACTTGGTGTCCTCTGTGACATACAATCCGCCTTCTCGAGCGCCAGCGGTGCCTAAGCGACTCGCGCTCGCTGTTGCCAGGGCAGCGCAGTCGGTTTGGTGGCCGCTTATCTGCCCAGATGAAGTGGAGAGGCGGTACTTGGATGACGTGGCGGTTGCAGGGAACTGGGAAGCAGTCAGGGTTGTTCCAGACGAGGTCGAGAACCATGCGATCACGTATCTTCGAAGGTATCGGTCCGCGTACGTATCTTCATGGTCGGACTTGTCGCTGTCGATGACTGATCTTGGCTGCTCGCCTACAGAGACAATTTCCAGCGACCGGTAGTTTTCCCGTCGAGGCTAGGTTAGGGCATTCATATCCGCTGTTCGGGGATGCCTACATCATGCCAAGTTAGAAATACCTTTGGGGCGTGACCTGATGGGATGCTACACAAATAGAGTTTAGCTTATCGGTGGAATTCAATAAAGGGCGTTGCCAGGAGGAGCAAGGTTCAATGACAAGGGACGTTCACATGGTGCTGGAGAAAAAACGGCTGAAGAGAGGCGATTACAACGCCGCCAGTATTTTTTGGAGTTTAAATGAAATCACGGGAGGAGAGGTGAGTTTATAATAGCATTAATGCTGAGATAGGACATGTGTGCAATGAAGCGAGGCATGGGCGAATATGTCGGAGAAGTGCGGAACGGGACAAGTTGTGTAGATGGAACGTCTAAGTGAGAACGTGGCGGCAACCGGACGAAGCGGGGGGAGGTGTCATGGTTTAAAAGCCAGGTGGCACGACGGGTTTTTGCGTCGGTTGCGATGACCCCGTGGGTGGGTAAGACGAACCGGGTGAGAGCATCTAAAAGGAAGACTAAGCAGGGCCGAGGAAGAAGGGAAAGAAAAAAAAGCACCTGCTGGGCGCCCTGTTGCTGTGCGAGCATTTCCTGCTCTTGCTGCACAATTTTTGCCTCGTCTTCGAGGGAGAGAGCGAGGGGAAGGCCGACGAGGAGGGCAGAGGTGGTGACTATCCAGACGATGTTTCCGACGATCCTGCCCGTTTTCTTTAGAAAGGTGGTCGTTTTTGAGACGGAGGAAACGATGGACTGTCTAGTTGTTGGGGGTACGATGTCGACGAGGGCGGAGAGACGGTCATAGAAGGACTCGTCTGGGATGGAGGCGTCGGAGGCGATGGAGGAGAGGGAGTCTGTCGAGTTTGTGCGGGAGGGTGCAGAGGACGCGTAAGGCGAGTTGTGCTCGTCGACGATCTCGACCTTGACCATGTTGGAGGGAAGAGCAGGGCGGGTGGGTGGCTGTGCGTGCGGTGCCGAGGGACCACTGGCACGCCCGCCACATCGAAACTCCGATCGGGGGAATCGTGACTCCCTGAAAAGGTAATTTTCGAGATAAGTACTTGGCCAAGTGCCAACTGTCCCCCCTGGACCAGGCTTTATTATAAGTAGGCACCCGCACGAACGACCGATATTTTCCACCTTAATATTTTCTGCCTCCTCTCTCCCTTATCATGCAAAACGGCGACACTCCACGCTCCTTCTCTCAGCCAGGTCTGCCAGTCTATCCCGATCCCCTCATTCACTCACGCTTCCCCCCAGGCCTCATCCTCCCCACTCAGCTCGTCCAGAACCAGATCCACGAGCTCGCAAAGACTCTTCCCCCGCCCCGTAAGCAGAACACCGCCTGCGATGCCTGCAGGTTCGTACCCGCACTTGCTCGCCCGCTCCCTTCTCATGCCCCTCACAGATCTCGCAAGGTCAAGTGCAACCGCATCCCCGGCCAGGAAAAGGTGCGTCTATGTGCCCCCTTGCACTCACCGCTCACACCCCTTTCATCTCCAGTGCCAGGTCCGTCCAATCGCCCGTCCCCCGTCCAACCGTCTCATCTCCCACTAGCATTGTCTCTCCAAAAATTACCCCTGCACGTGGGTGCTATTTCGCATCACCCCGTACGTTTCCCCCGCTCATCTCCTCTCGCAGCCATTATGTCCAGCAGGCCACCAGCGAGAAGAAGCGCAATGCGGCCGCCCGCAGGCCCAGAGGCATCTCCACTAGCTCAAGGTGTGTACTCGCTTCGCCTCGCCCCCGATCTCCGACTGCGGTCGTACTTTTCGTACCCGTGCTGACGTGCACCCTGCGCTCAGTGGCTCATCTCCTGTATCTTCTGGGTAGGCTCTTCGATGCGCACCGTCTCATTCCTTCAACCCTGAACAAGCACCGCAATAGCCATTCTCCCACAGGCGAAAATTGCATCCCTCCATGGCACAAGTCTGCACCCTGGAGCACCAAGCCCGGTGGTTATCAAAATATCTCGTTACAGTCCAGCACCCCCAATCTGCTCTTCTACTTGTTCGCCCCACCCGAATCTGGTCCAAGGTACGATCGATCGCGCATACATGGATCTCCATTCATTCCTCCGCAGCGACTCCATCTTCCCGTTCGCTCCATTCAAATCGCGCCCGCCGGCGTATTCCGCTTGGGGCGAGATGGCATCCAACCTCGAAGACGATACGTTCAGAATAGAGTACGTCCATCCCCTCCACATCATTACGTAAACCTTCGACATCACCGCGATCGTACGTCATTCTTTTGCTTCCTTTCTTGGCCCCCCTTCTCACTGTCACACTAGCTTGTCGCCGACTACCCTTTTCTGGGAATTTTTTTTTCTGTTTCATTTACCTTATCAACATATTTCGTACTGACTACGCTGTCCCCACTGATCTAGATTCGCCCTGGACCTTGTTGAGGTCTACTTCCAGATCGTCCATACCAGGATTCCCCTCCTTAACCCCATCCAGTTCCGTGCGCGTCTCAATCTCCAGGCAACAGGTCAGCGCCCCATCCTAAGCAACAAACAAGAAGAATCCCTCCACCCCGCGCTCATCGCGACGGTCATCGCATGGGGCGCAAAATTCTCGGAGCATCCTCTTCTTGTTGCCGACCGTCAAAGAAACGGCGGTCAGAGTCTTCTCGCGAGAACGGTTATCGATCGATGTCGTGAAATCGCCGAGGCAACCAAAGTCCACCGTATCCCACACAAGGACCACGTTGTCATCGCACTACTAATCGAACCGCTACAATGTCGTGAGTGCCGCCACCATCTTTCCCTCATCACACCGCCTGACCAGCTCTTCTTCGGCCAGAAAATCCGAATGTAGAAAACGGTTAGCAATCGCTTCCCTTTTTTATGTCATCTGTCATCTCTGTGACTAACTTTGAATGTCCTAGGGTTCCATGGATTTTGGCTCAATTGCGGTATCCGAAATCTCCTGGGCCTTCAGGTTGGCTTTCATTCATCACAGGCACCTCTTCAGGGCAAACTCAATCAACCCCTTTTGTAGATCAACCATAAATCGGTTATGGCAGACATCAAAGATCCCGAGACGCGCGGTACCATGATTTTCGCTTGGTGGATGGCTTGTCTGGCGGACGCATTTTCTGCGTTTTATTACCGCCGAAAACCAATGCTGTGAGCGATGTCTTCTTTTGTTATGTCGTCGCGCCACTGATCACTGCCTGCGGACGTGTTAATTACCGCCAACCACTACGCGCAGTGATGACGACGACTATGATATTGATTTCTACACTGCGGAACCTTGTGGCCAGGAAAATTTGGAACCCGGGAAGCCCTCCCCACGGGAACAACTCGAAGTGAGTCAGACTTCTTCGGTCGTCAACTCATTCTGACTCATCCCATCCCAGTTCTTGGTTTGTCATCCACCTTTTTATGACGTGATGTTGCCTGACTTTCTACCAGGGGTATTACAGCGCGGCACATGCACTGGCTCGAATATCTCGCCAGATAGCGCGCCTTCTTTGGCGCCCGGCGACGGACTTGGAGGGAATACCCGTGGAAGCTCTTCTTCTTTACTCATCTGAACTCTGCAAGTGGCGAGACGCCCATTTATCCAAAGTCGGGGTTCCACCCAACCTCGCCGCTAATTGGGATTTTGTGTCTGCTGTGTCTGCTTGTATGCATTCATTTGAGATCATCGCCTTCTTTCACTGACAGCGTTCTATAGGCGCAAGCGATGCGCAGTACCATGTGATGTGGATTGCCTTATTCAACGCCATGGACGAATCTGGCGTACGTGATGACTCCCTTTCGCCCAGCGGCATGAACCAGGTAGAGACCGTCAAGCGCAAGGTGTTTGAAGAGGCTTTGAACGCTTCACTGCGAGTTTCTGCACTGGCAGGGGTACTAACTTCGAATGGTTATCTGGTACGGCCTTGCAGGCTTTTTTCCTCTCTTTTTACTTGACCGATCTGTCAGAGACTGGATCCTGCCGTTATGCACGTCGGTATCATCCAAGCTGGCTACTTTTTAGCGCGTCTCGGTCGCCCCGAAGTGCAGAACTGCATCGAAGGCCTCGAGCAATATAGCTACGCCTACGAGGAGACCAGAGAACTTTCACAATTGATCCGACGGGAATACGAGCAGGCGCTGATCAAGGGTCCTTTATTCCATGAAATGAGCAACACCGTTCCTCGCCGCACGCCTCCTACAGATGTCATTGCCAAGTCGCCACTCAATGGCAACGGTAATGGCGTCCATCATGCACACCACGATTCTATGGTTTGAATATTCTGTCTTCCCTCGTGCTCCGACCTAACCGGGTCCTCTTTTTGCCTAGTATTTGACCATATGACGAAAGCCGTCTCTATGTTATCCATACCATATTCCCGACTGCCGGGGGCTTGTCAGAGCCCGTGTAAATCGTATGATACTTATTATTTTCCGGCCGCCGAATTTTCCCTATCTCTGGCCACTCATATTTTTCCGATTTGTCGTGCCTCCCCTCAAGGTTAGCGCATTGCTATTCCGTCGAGTGGCCCTTGTCCGCGTTGTCTCTAGCTTTCCTGCCAAATGTCAGATTCGAACTTTCCCGGATCATCTTCCATCCGAACCCCAGATGCTACGAGCATTCTGGACCTTCTGTTGTACCTTACTACCTACCATCCATTTCTGCTCCATATTTACAATCGGACACTTTTAACTACCTTGGATATACCCGATTGTTCACCGCTGTATTTCGAAACATCGCCGATACCACCCTTGTAAACGGCTTTCTGCGAAGTCACTTTCTTCTTTGCCTGTTCGAATTTTTGTCGCTTCTTCACGCGTGGGTTACGGACGGCCTTGGCACGACGGGTTGTGAGACCTTTGTTCTTAAGAATTGCGCGCGTGACAGAGCGTGGGCCCGAAGAACTCTCCGGCTCTAGCTCGGGTCTAGGAGTCTCGGATGAGTTCCTGCCCGACGGATGGATACGTGTGAGAACGCACCGTGCTGTTGCAGCTTCATGCTCAGCCCTTTTTCGTGCCTTTTTCGTTGCAGTAACCTGCTTCACGAGGTCGTAATATCCATCCGCGCCACCTACATCATCTTCCACGTCCACGTCATTCAGTCCTCGTTTTCTCTTGCGTTTCTTTTCCTCCTCACCGACTTCTGGATCGACATCATCGAGGTCGTCCCCTCCCGCACCCAATTGGCCCTTTGTTTTCTTCTTTTCCTTCTCCCGCTCCAACCTAGCTTCCCGCTCCTTCTTTCTCTCTCTGTATGGAATATCGTCGTCCCCACCGAAAGCATTCGCACGTGCGTTCGTTCGACGAGCCGAAGACGACTCAATCCGAGACACGTGAAACCTAAGCGATTTCTTCCGAGCCTGCTTGTCAGACATATCGTGGTACTGAAGCGCAGTCATTTCGCCATATGGATCGGTGGCCGAAACCATGTCAACGGCAGGCACCACTTTGTTTTTCTTTTTTTGCGGTGTGCGGGTGTATTCGGGTTCGAGGAGGTCGAACACGGGACCATGGGTGGCTTGATCGGAGTCGTGGATGGCCGCGGGGGTCTTGCGTTTCTTCCTTGGACGGCTTTCGGCTTCTTCTCGTTTCATCTCTGCAGTGGGTTTCTTCTTGGAGGAGGGTGGTGGCGGACTCGGACTCGGACTTGTGCTGGATGTCGAGACGCCCGCGTCTTCGAGAAGGCCGGCGAGTTCGCCTGATTCGAGGCCTTTTTTCTTGATGAGCGACCAGAGGTCGCCGTCTTCCTCGTCTTCCTCCATCAAATCGTCTTCTTCGTCTTCTCTGTCCTCGTCATCATCCGAGACGTCTTTCCCGACGCCAATGTTCTCGAGCGTGTTGATGCCTTCTTTCAGTGCGAGAAGACGCTTTAGGATGGGATGTCGACGGAGAAGTTCAGGGCGGGCTGCGTATTTCTCCGTGGTGCGTAGATGGAGGTAAAAGGCGAGCGTCGTAGTGTACGTGAGTAGGGCTTCTGTTTGGACACGGCGGTGAACATGAAGCGTCAGCATCGGAGAGATGGGAGAGACGCACGGTAATACATGTGCTCCAGACCGAACTCGAGGGCTTCGGTTTCGGAGTCCTTTAGGCTGGTGGAGGTGACTGGTGCTGCGGAGGTGAAGGAAAGGGAGGACTTACGCTTCGACCCGGGCTTTTGCCTCGACAAGGTTGTGTGCTGTGTCATCCCAGTCCCTCGCGAGTGCGAGTGTTTCTGGGGATTCTCTTCCGAGAGTGCGTAATATAGACTGTTTGTCTTGCGGGATCTTTGCTGGAGGTGGATTCGGAACCCCCTGTTGTTCGCTAGATGTCCAAGCTTAGCAACTGTGTGCACGAAGGAGGAGTGGGTCTACCTTGCCTCGGGCGGCTCGGCGTCATCCTCTACGACATCTCCGAGCCCGAAATCCTCGTCGCACATGCCCTCACGCGCCTTGGCCTGTAACCTGAGTGCCTCCTGCTCCTCGAGCTCGTTGGCCTCTTCGTCCTCCGAGTCGAGCTGAGCGGCATTGGAAGAGTAGTACGCGCCCTTGCTGCGTCCCCACGTCTCCTCCTCTTCCTCTTCCGAGTCGGACGCCTCCGTTTTCGAGGACGGTGTTTTGGTGTCGCGTGCGACTTTGGAGGACTTGTGTTTTGACTTGGCAGTGGACGTGCTAGGCTCGGAGTCGGCGTCCGAGTCGCCATCGCTCGTTATGTCCTCGTCCTCGTCCTCGCCCTCGCCATCGTCCTCTTCCTCGTCCGAGTCGGATGAGACACCCTTCAACGGAAACACTTCCTCGTCTGGGTATTCGGCTTCGTCAGAGTCGTTGTCGTCCGAGTCGGATGGCAAGCCCTCCAACGTGAACACTTGTTCATCGTCTCTTCTACGGCGGCGGTCTCCACGGCGGCGAGGCATTTGGAAGTCAAGGAACGTTTTTTTACGTAATCGCTATCAAAAACTCAAATCCATCTGGACTTTGTACTTGGATTTGATCAAACGCTACATGTCGACCGACTCGGACATGTGGGACGAGGAAGAGGAGATAACACCGGAATACCTCCAATCGTTGCTTGAAAAGGCAAGACAAAATGCACGCGAAGAGGCTCAGAGGGTGAAAATGCTGCAGGAAGAGAGGGAGACGGTTGGGTTTGGAGCGCAAGACATCATCAAGGTTGGCGACGAGGAGGAGAAGGAAGAAAAGTACGTGCAAGGCGGTGGTGTTTGCCATCGCATCTGACTTGTAGGGGGCTGTAGACCGCTGCCGCCGTTGGATCCTGGCGTTCTCCCTCCGCCGTACTTTGAGTTTGGCAAGGCACGGCATCAAGCTCCGACGTCGGTGCGCGATCCAGACGTCGCGCACGCGGAGGCTGCGACCTCTTCGGTATCTACGCCAGCACCACCCGAGGACCCAAACGCAGCTTGGAAACAGTTGACGAAGAAGCAACGAAAAGCGGTACGATATGTCTACCATCTAACCGATATAGCTCAACTCTTGCACGTAGTTG